>WBNO01030959.1:0-47304 GCA_013400575.1 Peucedramus taeniatus
GGGATTTTTAAATCAAAGCATTTTCCAAGATGTACAAGAGGATGGAGTGACAGGACAGGTAATTTTGTAAAGGAAAGTCATGGGAAGGTCATGGTGATTTCATTTTAAGCCATGAAGGATAATTTGGAACATGGGCATGAAAAAACTTCAGTCAAAGGTTCCAAGAAAAATCCCAGTCTGGCAAAGCTGTTGATAAAGAAAACTGAACATCTGAACATGAAAAGTTTAAAGCCGTCAGTGAGTGTCTGCAGATAGAAGAGAAAAAGGAAAATTTTGTGTCAAAACATAGAGAATTCTCATGTTTTATGGTTATTAAATGGTTTATCAAGGTCCTGGAAAGCTGTCCTAACCCAAACAGGAATTATGGACTTGAAGTGAGTCAAAGAAATCCTTTCTCAAGTTATAAAAGCAAAAGAGGGAACATCTTAAATGATTTCTTTTTTGCTTTTTAAATCATTGCGTGAACTCTACATAATTCCAGGAAGGCCAGATGACATGGTCACCTCAGCAATTTAGGATGCTAAAATCTGCATAAATTCAGAAGATCTCTGATTTTCCAAAGGCCACAAGCACTTCACTCCAAACCATTAATCTTCCTTGGAAAATCTGAAGATAATTTTAACAGAGATGCCACATTCAGAGTGACAAGATTTGATTTAAGTTTATCGTACCTACTGCAGGATATATAAAAGGTGGATTCATCATCCCTGGAGAGCCTTAAAGGATGTGGAAAGGTGGCTCTAAGGAATGTGATTTAATGGTGGATTTGGTACTGCTGGGTTAAGGATTGGACTCGATGCCCTCCGAGGGCTTTTCCAACCTGGATCCAGATCTAAAGGAAGCAAGTCTGCTGCTGAGATTCAGGTGGATTCATTTCCACTGGCTCAGAGGTTTTTGGAGGCAGAGAAATACCCAGCTCATTTTGGGGATTAGTGTTATTAACTGGATTTTTCAATAATCACCCCATGGTGGGATTTATGGCTTCTCTCTTCTGGTGGAGAAATGCAACGGGTCCATCCCAATGCCAGCACTTCCAGGGAGGGAAACACACTTCTGCCTTCCTGCTCCTGTTTGGGCCGGGCCTGGGAAAGCCATGGCTAATCCTTAACTTGGGAATAGGAATGAAAAGACAGACACAACATTTCTGGAAACCAGTCTGAAATTATTTGATTTTTTTTTTCTTTGGCTCTCAAGAGAGATCTGAGCGTTGCTGCAAAGAGCTGATTCAACCACTCTTTGCTGAAAAGAGCTCCTGGTGCTCCCTTTTGGAGAGGAACAAACTAAATCCCACCCCTTTACCCCCCTCCTCGATCCCAAATCTCCTGAAGGAGCTGCCCCTCTTTCCACTGGAAGATCCCATTTCCTCCCTTGCAGTCCCGCTGTGCTCTAACCCCACTACCAAAGCTTAAAACAATAAAATTTTGGGAAACCCTCACATTTTCCATTTTGTCCATGTGCCAAGCCCTGCATCCTGTGTCTGGACCAAAGATTGTTTGAAATCTTGCACTGATAAATTATGAGTATTAGGGATATTTTTGGGAAAGTAGGGGAATTTCAAAGACATGCCTTTACATGAACAGCTGCCTGGAAAATTAAGAACTCGGAACAAAACCAGTATCCGATCTGAGGAAATCCTAATCCCTGTCTCTCCTACGTTTCTGGGTTTTTAGCTGTGCTGTTTTCAAGTTGTCCCTGCGTTATAAAATCCTCCCTCCCTGTGGTCCTTGGAAAGGCCCATTTATGGATAGAATGGATGATAAAGTCTCTTCACTCCTACAGAACATGGCTGCTCCCAATATTTTGGGGATTTAGTGCTGGTAAAACCATCAGAATGACAAATTTGGAAGAGCAAATCCTCCTGACTAACCCAAGCAAAGAAGCTGACAAGGAACATGGAGAAGATCCTCACCTGTATGAGGGCTTTCAAATAAATCAAAATTAAAGCTTGGATTTGTTGATGTGGAGCCAGAATCAACATCAAGAGCTGTGGAAAACTCAGATCTGGAAAAGTGGAGACACAGAGAGGCTCACACATGGACCAGAAGGTTCTATCAGTGACTGTGTTGACACATCCCATGAGCAGAGGGAGATGTCCACTCAGGATGACAGAATCAGTCAGATTTCAGACAAGAAGGATGAACCATGGCCTTAAAAGAGGTGAATCCCATGGTTGTGGTCCATGACTGGATGTAAGAGCTCCAGAATTTCTTCTCAGCTTATAGATTTTGGGAAAGGTGAGACTTCTGCATCTCAGGTGGCTTCCACATCTCTGTTTAGGCAACGGAGTTAACCCTCAGTGGAGATGCTGGAGACTTAGTGATGGTGACTCAACAATTCCTTGCAGATGGCCAAGCGGAGCAGAATTCCTCATTTAGGAGGGACTTTTCTAGGATCCAGAATTCACTCCATGCTTAGGAACAGCCAGAACCTGGGAATTTGGTCCTGCATTTGGTCGCTGAGGATTTTGTTCTGCTTGGGCAAAATAAACCCAAAATATGAGAGTTTGGATTACAACATCAAATTTGCTTGGAGCCTGTTTTCATGGAAGACCCAGAGGTGGTTTCCTGGGATGTAAGGAATGTTTATATGGACTGAGAGGCTCAGACCCACCACTAACTCCATGAGGAATGTGCCAGTCTTCCCTGCCAAGGGAATTTTTGACCTCTGTGCATTGATAAGCAGGAATGGCTCGGATTGGGGTTGAATTTGTGTCCATGGGAACATCTTTGCAATGGGACCTCCAGCTTCCATGGAATACCAGCAGGGAACAGCAGTGCTTTCCAAAATCTTTTTTCCTTCCCAAGCTGGTTCTTTCCATATCTTCCGCAATATTTCTCTGAGAGCTTGTTTGTTATTCTTTAACTTTCTAATATATGGATTCTGGGCCTGAGCGGAGATTCAAAAAGGGTCCATAAATTACCCCTAGGGCTGATTTTCACTTATTCCCTGTTGCACGTGGGTGTTAAAACAGACAAAAATTGCCTCTCCCTTTTCTCAGTAATTTTTCCAACCCCACTGGCTTTTATTAAACTGATTTATTTATTTTTCCCTCCTTTCCCACTCAATTTAAAGTGGCTGCTCCCTCATTCCCAGCACTGGTTCACAAAACATATATGGAAAGTGAAATAATTTAGTGTTCAATCATTTGCTTTTCTGTTGGTAGATATGACGTGTTCCCTTCTGTTTGTTGGGGCTTTTTCTGCCCCAATAACGTGGGGGAAAATAAATGACATTTTTTAGTCTTTTATTTTTTAATTTTGACTTCATCCTTGTATTTTTTACCTTTGAAAAAAACCTCTTTGTGATCTCAACAACCACGTAATGAATGCAAGTGAATAACCAGTGTATCCACGAAATGTTTTCCTGGGTGTTCCCTTCTGTACCAGCCAATTTTTCCTTAGTTTCAGGAAGGCAGCCAAGATAAGGAAATATTCATCATTTCTGCACTGCATTATTTCAGTGGAAACAAAGGCTCATGCTGTGCATATTTGTGTATATTGTGCCTTGATTGCAGGCGCTGTCATCCTGAATCCAGGATTTTAGAGTGGCTTTGGAGCCTTCCTGTTCTCCAGTCATTCATGGAAAAGTCACCTGGATAAGTGAGGGAAGCTGTGGTTATAATTTTGGTGTTCCTGCAAAGCCAAATCTTTGCATTTCTGCCCCTTTCATCCCTAACCTCCTCTTGTCCCCCTCTGACACAAAAGTTTGTGTGGCCACTCCTTGAACCTGACCAAGGAACTGATCCAGCTGAAAAAGAACCTAGGAGAAAAAAAAAAAATCAGAATTTGTTTTTGCCTCCAGATCATCTCCTTGGTGGAGTTCACTGCCTGGTCAGGAAAGCTGCAGGGTCGGAAGAGCTCTGGGATTGATGTGAGGGCAGGAGAGAGGGAAGCAGGAGGGGAAGGATGTTTAAAATGGGATTGACACCAAATCCAAAAGGCCTTGAAAAGCTTCACCCTGACAAGGAGTTGTCTGAGGTGACCAACTGTAGGAACACGGCATTATTTCGGTTGGGAAAGACACCTAAAATCAAAGATCAACCATTAACCCAAGGCCACCACTGACACCTGTTCACAAGTGCCACATACACATGACTTTTAGGGATGGGATGATTTTTAGGGATTTTTAGGATGCATAACAGTGCCAGGGTTGGACAACCCTTTCCATGAAAAAATTTTTCCCACTATCCAGCCTAACTATGGGCTAGGAGAGATCATGATGTAAGAGATTACTGTGGAAACAATGTTATGTCAGACACCCTCTCCTGGAATATCAGCCTATGCTGGGAAAGAAGGGAATAAATCAGGGAATTATTTTTCACTCTCTGAACTAAAGCCTTCAGGAGATCTTGCTGATGAATCTCTGAAGTCATCAAGACACTTTGCATTTTCCCCTGGAACCAGATATTGGGTTGTCCATCCCTAAATAATGACATTCCAGGTGGGAGAGGAATCTGAGGACAGCAGTGGAAGAAGTTGGGCTGAAAATTAGCACCTCACAGGACAGAAAATATGTAGAAAAAAATAAATAATTAAAACCAATTAGTAGCTATAAAGAATGAGAACCAGGCTGTGATTAAAGGCAAGACAAGGAGTTCTTTCGACTTTTTTTACTGCACAGAAAGTGGAAATTAAATAATTTTTGAATTATGAACAAGCAATCAGTAATTACCAAGTGTTACCACAGTTATAACATCTGTGCATGAAAAATTAATTAGCTCAATTCGTAAGGGAAGTAACCTGAATCTCTGCAGGTTTTTGTCTCATTCCCATGAAAAACTCCTCTTTAAATGTCCCATTTGTCCCAAGACAAGCTCCAGGACTCTCCTTGCCCAGCAATTCCCAGTCTAAGCCTGATTTAGGCAGCTTTAGAAGTGTTCCCTAAGGGACTAAAGGTTGGGAGATCAGGACACTGCCAGGGAAGGTCCAGTCAGGAAGGAAGGCTGTGGTCATGCAATTAATTCAACCTTTAACGACTGGGCAGGTACACAGCAGCAATCCATGGATCTCTCCAAGGATCATACATGTGTAAAAATTCCACATTCTGCTTCCTTCCCTCAGCATTGATATAGAGCTCATACATGGATTTTTGGCCAAAATAGACTTTTCCAGGCCTGAGATAGTAGAGAGGAAAAGGAGAGGCAGAGAGCAGGAAAACTCCCATGAATGTGTCATCCAAGCCCAGATAAAATTTCTGTGACACCAGAACTATAATTATAATTATAACTATATTTAGAATTTTGGTCAGACATCTTCAGCATCCTTCAGCTGCTCTTAGCCTTGGTGTGGTGGACATAAGACCCATTTTTAAATGGATTTTTTTTTCTTTATTCGGCATTGGTTTACTTATATAGGAATATACAGAAATGCATAAAATAAAATTAACTGAAAGAACATTTTTGTTTTGATTTGTAATGGGGAAAGATTTGTATGTTGAAAAAAAAGTAAAAATTTCAGAATGTCACTGCCATACTGGGAAGGGAAACAGGAGCATTAAATTATTTATTCACAGCTGGGGAGAAAATTCCTATGGGGTCTGTAAGATGGATTCCATCCCAAATCCTTATCATATGATCTTATCCCATTTTTGAGAAATAAAAGTGTTCAAGGTAATGACAGAATACCAGAATGGTTTGGGTTGGAAGGGACCTTAATGGTTCTCTTTTCCAACTTCTTCCCCTTCCACTATCCCAGGTTGCTCCAAGCCCTGTCCAACCTGGCTTTGGACACTTCCAGGGATGGGGCAGCCACAGCTGCTCTGAGAAATCCATTCCTGGCTCTCACCACCCTCACAGGGAAGAATTCCTTCCCAATATCCCATCTAACCCTGCCCTCTGGCATTGGGAAACCATTCCCCCTCATCCTGGAAGAAATGTAATGAAAACTGTAAAGGAGAAAATATTTTAGGGAAGGATTAATCTTTGGGTTTAGGAGTTTGGGGTTTTTCATGAATGCTGTATCCATACATTCAGAGCAGAACATTCCTGCAGTGGGATGTCTCTGAATTAATCAGCTTCTAAACCCTGAAACCATAATCTTCTTCTGTACCTTGTGGAATATCCTGCCTCTTACAGCCTGGAAAAAAGAAGAGCAGCAACTGGAATTAAAATTTCTCGTGTTCTGCTTTGTCCACGTGCACAGGGTCCAGATGAGATGCCAGCTCCTTGTTAAAGTTCTAACCATGGCTCTTCCTTGGCCTCAAATTTATCCATTATTTCTCCATTTTCTTATAGTATGGAAAGGTTATTAAATTCCTTCTCAGTAGTTCAAGGAGATTGGAATAAATCCTAATGAGGAGTGGTTCCCTCAGAGTAGGGAAGGCTGGTGGTGATGTAACATGCAATGTGTAGAGGAGGGAAGGATAATGATGCCAGAAGTAAGGAAAAAGGAGAAAATGTTCTTTACTGGGTGGAAGCCTGGGAAGGAGCACACAGGTCAGGATGTGTGTAAAAGTGTTACTGGTTGTCCTGGTTTATTCCAAGGTCGGATGCTGGGGTGGATCAAGCAGGAATGTTTCTGGTGTCCGAACTTTGGAAACAACTTCAGGCAGAAGTTACTGTAAAACAAGAGATTTCAGCTTGCCAGGACAACTCGTTCATGTTTGGAGAAGGATTTTTAATGGGTTTTAAAATTTTGAATTTATTTTTCCTCTTATGACAGTTTACAGATTTAGCTTTGCCCACAAGGTGACATTGATCATTCCCAACTGGGGGAATCTCCAAATTTCCATTGGCTGAGAAGTTCTCTTCATGCATAACTGATGCTTCTTATGTGGATCATGATTTTTTTTTCCTGAGTGCCTTGATTTTTCCTCTTGGCACTCAGGACAACATTGGCCTTCCCCACACCATTTCTCTGCCCTGGCAAGGACCATGACGTCGGGCCTCAGAACCAGGGGTGTGGCCTAATTTATTCAATTCTTCCCTCTTCCCTCTGCTTGTTCCTGAACATTAATTGTGTGGGGACTGGGGCAGGAGCAGTGTGTGCTCCGCAAGCTGCCAAATCCAACGGATCCAGCCAAGTGAAAAATAAAAAAGGTCGGGTTCAAAAGTCTAAGCAAGAGAGCCGCAGGTTTTCCGATGGCTTTGACATCTCAAAGGGTCTGATGGATGTTTCCTTTGTTTGTTCTGTGACCACGCAAAAGTACTATAGAAATTCAGGCAAATCCCATGATCTCCTCCCCTTGGCTGATCCAGAGCAAACGTAGCTGGGATTATTTATCCTGGTTTATTATTCCTTGGGCCACATCAAAAGCTCATCCTTCCCCTCTGACGAGCACCCTTGACGCTGTTTCGAGACGCGAAATACACACAATTCATAAACAACTTTCTTCCATCATCCCTGCAATATACTGTGGGAAAAATAAATTATAATGAACTTCGATTCTCCACCCAAAATTCCACCAGGGAGCCCTGAAAATAATTTACTTCTTGCTTCTTAATTTGAAGCCTAACAGAAAATCTGTCCTTTGGATTCGCAGTGAGTCAGAGCTCACTGCAGATAAAAGCGGGTGTGGTGGTGGAAGGAGGGAGGGCAGGAAACAGATGTGTCTGTGGGGTTTCTGTCTGGGCAACTGGGTGAGCTCAGGGACCCTTGATGAAGGTCTGGGATAGTTCTTTAATTGGTGTAAATTAAGGTTGGATTTACTCTGATTTACTCAGCAGAGCATTGACTCCTTTTCTGTTTGCATGGATCAGTCAGAATCTGAATCTCAATGTCTCCAAAGAGCCAAATCCATCTCCATTTGGGCTGTCCTTCTCTGAGTGAAAGCTCACATTAAATCACTGCACTTATCTCGTTGATTTAATTAATAATTAAATTAATTTTGCTTTGTGAAAGAAGAGAGATCTAAGTCAAGAGACTAAAAACCGCCACCTGGGAGTTCAGCAGCAGCCGGGTCTCCTTTGCTATACTCAAAGCAGCAAAAAAAAATTGTCAAAATAAAGAGGCACTTTCTTTCCATAAGGCATCAGCATCGGAAAACGATGGGATAATTGGTTTCCTTTAGGAAGGAGAATATAGAGACTCTCAGTTCTGCTTCTCCAAATCTCCATCTCCCCTTTGGAAAAGGTTTCCGTGCATGTTCAGTGATTATCCCATCAGCGGGGAGGACACTGGGAAGCACCTGATGAAGAAACAGGGGAAGATCCAAACTAAACAGAAGTGGGAGCAGAGGAGCCAGCTCTGCAGAACATTGGATAACTGCAGCCTTTAATTTTAAAAGGAAAATTTTCCACTTCTTCAGTGAAAGGTCACATCTGGCAAACATTGCGAGAGTGTTAACAATTAGAAAAATGAAATATCTTTGCCTTCAATTTTAGTTGACAAAATAAATACGAGAATTCCATTGATCCTTTTAACAGACCATTGTATTATTCTTTGGGATATAGTGAATTTCCAGCCTATTTCCAATCTGATCCAATTAAAGGGAACGAAACTTGAATGGCAAATCACAAGGCCTTTCCCACTTTGGTTCCAAAAACCCTCTCATAAATACCTCAAGGAATTGCTTTTATCCTCTGGTGACTCAACAGGATCCCCATAAAAATCAAGAGCCACATTTTAGATGGGATGTTTTACATGGATGGACACCAGCGCTGGGACCTGTAACAGGGGATTTTTGTAAGGAATTTATTCCCCTTCCTGGGCTGTATTTCCCTGTAACGCCTTGGATTTGGGGCAGGATGAGATGGGAATCACTTCCTACACTCTGGAACTGTGGGGTTGTCTTGGGCATCATCGTAGGTGGTCCAAAAAGTCCCTTTTTGATGTTGACTCTGGAGAAATAAGATCCAATTTCCTTGGTTGTTCTTGTCCGTGCTCCATCATTTTGACGGATTTTTTCCAGAGCATCCCAAGTCTTCCCCAACCTTAAGGAATTGCTCTGATGCTTTGCTAAAAGGAGTTGTGAGAGTGGTTTCTCTCACTGCCCATCTTGGAGGAATAAGAAAATTACTCCAAAACCTACGTGCAGTCATTATTCACCCTCTTCCATCCCAGAATTCCCAGTGTCCTGAGCTGGGTGCCCCCATTCCATCGTAGCAATGGAGATGTGGCAGAACAAGACCAATTTCAGAGCATCCCAGGGTGGTTTGGGTTGGAAGGGACTTTCAGGATCATCCAAATTCACCCCTACCATGGCAGGGACACCTTCCACTGTCCCAGGCTGCTCCAAGCCCTGTCCAGCCTGGCCTTGGACACTTCCAGGGATCCAGGGGCAGCCACAGCTGCTCTGGGAAATCCATCCCAGTCCTTCCCCACCCTCCCAGCCAGGAATTCCTTCCCAGTATCCCATCAAAAATGCCTTCTTTCAGTTTAAAGCTGTTCCCTCTCATCCTGTCACTGCCTCCCTTGTTCACAGCCTCTCTCCATCTTCCCTGTTTGCTCCTTCACGTCCTGAAATATCGCAATTAGGTCACCCCAAAGTTGTTTTGTTCTTCTCCAGGCTGGAAAAATTTTCCTGTAGGAATGGAAAGAGTTTTAGTCCTGTCTAAAAGAAATTCTGTTTCTGTTTTATGAGCAGGATTGATTTCTGATGGAAAAAAGTTCATATTTGATTGTACATTCTCCATTCTGGAATTCTTTCCAGAATCTCTTTAAAACACACTGGTTTTCCATCAGCTTTTTTGTTTGTAACTCTTGAACATAAGGAATTAGAATATCAAGAATCAGATTTGGGCCATATAAGTTTTACAGAACTTACAGAAAATGTACATATTTTTAGAAGACATTAAAATTTTTCCCCAAACATGTCACACAGAGTTTCTTTTTATTCTCACCAGTTTTTCATTGATAAATAAACACTTAAGCACTGAGGAAACTTTGGAATCTTCAAAATATCTTTTGGGAAATAATTATCTTGATTTCACTCAACGAGAGCCAATGTTGTTTATTTTTATGGATCTTTTTTTCTTTATTTGACATTGGTTTACTTATGTAGGAATATCCAGAAATACATAAAATAAAATTAACTGAAAGAACATTTTTGTTTTGATTTGTAATGGAGAAAGAGTTGTATGTTGAAAAAAATAAATAAATGGATAAATAAATAAAGCTGTAACACTTTACTCTTTGAAACATTCCCTGAACTTTTTGTGGAGTAACAGCAAGAGGAATAAAAGGAAAATGAGTTTTAAAAAGTCATTTCAATCACTACATGAAAGTTCAGCTTCTTGTAGTATTTGCCCAGCTAAACCCGCCCATGATCTGCAGGTACAGCGTCAATCCCACAATTCTTCATCCCCTCCAACCTTTCATTTCCATCTGGAATTTCTCCCAGAACATTTTAACTCTTTTCCTTGATCCTGGAGCAATGCTTTGATTGCTTGCAGCTGACTAAAGCTGAAGACAAGACATGGAATAGCATCAGAGGGAACTGAACTTGAAGAGCAAAACCTGGAATGCTGTAACACATCAGGATTATCCCTGAGGGTTTGGGAGCATTTCCATGCCTGAAGGAGCAGTAGGATGAACTCTGTGTCCTGGAGAAAATCCATGGGCCTCCAATCTGGATGGCATTCCACAGCTCTGCCCAGAGAAATTCTGGATGTGCCATTCCTGGAAGTGTTCAGGCTCAGGTTGGAGGGGGCCTGGAGCACCCTGGAATAGTGGAAGGTGTCCCTCCATGGCAGGGAGAGGAGCTGGATGATCCTTATGGTCCCTTCCAACCCAATCCAGTCTGGAATTCTGGGATCCATACAACCTAAGAAGGCAGGTTCCCCCAAAAAAGGAAATGGACAGGCCCATTACGCCTTCAGTCAAATAAGAACAAAAGTCTAATTCCTGAGTTTGGGATGATCTCCATTCCCACACCCATTTCCACACCCATATCCCAGACTCCCCACGCTCCACCCAATTCATTGGTACCCTCAGAGCCGCCAAACCTCAGCCTCACTCGGCCTCCTGTGCATGCCCTGATCCTCTCCTCCTCTGCCAACCCTTCCTTGGCATCAAGGAATCCCATCAAAGTCCTGCTTTATTCCTGAAAACTCCCAGCTGTCCAATTTCCAGCCCACCAGTGCCTGCCCAGTTTGAGCCCTTTTTTCTTCTGTGAGAAGCAGCCACGTCTTCATGGAGTGTCCCCATTGTCAGAGATCACATCATTTCCATATGGTGTCTCCCTCTTTTCAGAGATCATTCCCAAGTTGTATCACTACAGAACAAATATTCCCAATATTTTATTGGGAAGAGCTAAAAAGTCCAGTTGTCCTATTTATTTTCCCGTTAAAATTTCCTGACAAAATTCCCATTCCTTTGCTTATCCTACCCACAGAGAATCTTAAAATGGTTTGGATTGGGAGGGACTTTAAGGATCATCTCATTCCAACCCCCTGCCATGGACAGGGACATCTTCCACTGGAGGAGGTTATATTATGTTGGAATAAAAGATTTTTAAGCAACAAAACAATTTTAATTAGAGTTAATTCCTTAATTAAATCAATTATTGAGTTAATTCAATGAGGAAATTCAGCATATTCCTATTTAGAATAAATGAGGGAAAAAGAACATTATGTTTTTCCATCTGATGAGAATGAGACATGAAAATATTTCCTTCTCTGAAGGCATCTCAAAAATCCCAAAATATCCTTAATGAACAGAAAATCCTTATTTGGTTTGAGACAAAGGTGATGTTGCTCTAATTCTAAAGGCTTATTTTAAACTGAAAATATATTTTTAAAACATAGTTTTGGAGCTGGAAATAGAAAACCTTCCGTTAACAACACTGGAATGAGACATTTATAAAATTAAACTCTTTCTATTTATTGAAAGAAAAGTCACTGGGATTTAATTACATTATTTTAATTGTATAAAAACTTTGGCCTGGTAATTATATTTCCATATTTTCCAGGCGGGCAGCTGAGATTTCCTACGGAAAGTCTAAGGAGTAGAATTGTCTTAACTCTGTGTCTGAACAGCACCCGGCACACTCAGAACCTGCTTTATGGGCCACGGTTTGGGGCAAAAATATCCAAGGAAAAAACATGGTTATAGGATTTGACTTCACATTTACCCACAAATAAAAATACTGAGTGGAAAATAAGTCTGGAAATCTCCCTCATCCCTGACTTTGGGAATGTTCTGTTGGGTCAGTGTTCGACGTTGGACTGATCATAAAGATCTTGAGATAAGCTGAGATCACAACCAGGTTTGCTCCAGAGCTTCAGGGATATAAACCCACGGTTTATCTGGACAATGTGGCTTTTTTTTGGGAAACGGTTTAGGAATCATACTTGGAATTCTTTTGCCACGTTTTTTGTTTTCTTTGCTCCAGCTCTTTATGGGATCCTTCCATCCTTGTGCAAGCACTGAACTTTGCTACTGAATACATGGAAACATCTGGAGTGCTCCCGAACACTGGGAATGGAAAAGTTGTGCAGAATGACAAGAGAAGGAATTTGTTTGTCCTTTCAGATTGGGATTGAAAATCAAATCAAATCAAATCAAATCAAATCAAATCAAATCAAATCAAATCAAACCCTTGGAAATCCAGAGAGGTGATGGGGAGATCACAGGATCATGGAAGGGGTTGAGCTGGAAGGGACCTCTTAAGGATGATCCCATTCCATTCCCTGCCATGACAGGGACACCTTCTACCATCCCAGGTTGCTCCAAGCCCCAATGTCCAACCTGGCCTTGGACACTTCCAGGGATCCACAAGCAGCCACAGCTGCTCTGGGAATTCCTTCCCAGCCCCTTCTCACCCTCCCAGCCAGGAATTCCTTCCCAAAAACCCGTCTAAACCTCCTCTCTGGCAGTGGGAAGATGCTCCAGTTCAGCCCCATTCTGGGAAACAAGGATTTGGGAACAGTCAGTGTCCATCTGTCAGTCTGAAGATACTGCCTGAGAATTGTGTTTGTGGGAATGTTCAGGAATCAGCGAAGAGAGCAGATAAAAAAACCTTCCCTTCAAAACAAAGAATTTAATCCAGTTCCTGGTCATTGGTTGTCCAAACCAATGACCAGGATGTCATTGGTTTGTCCAAACAGCCTAAAGAATTCAAACCCAAAGAAAACCTAGGAAACCAAAGAAATGGAAGGAAATACGATGGAAAACAAGTCAGACCTTTTATCCTTTTTTTTTTTTTTTTTGAGTTATCCACTCCGACTTCCATAAAATCCAAACACTGACTTGGCAATACAGAACCAGGGAAAGCCTCAGGACCTGCTCTGGAGACAAGTTTCCAACAAATTTTCCAGAACAAAGTGAAAGATGAGGCTCTGCAGTGGATTTCATTAACAATCTGGCTTAGTGGTGGGATTTGGTCAAAGGCTGGACTTGATCTTGGAGGTCTTTTCCCACCTTCATGATTCTATAATTATCTCATCAGACACTGATCAAATTCTCAATTATCAAAACCCCAAGAGCAAGAATTGGTTGGATACTTTGAGGAACTGAAGTATTGGCAGATTTTGTCATGATAAACTCAGCTTTATCAGCACTCTGAAGTTTAAGTCTTTCATATCAAGTGTGTCAAACTCCCTGGATACCTCTACAGCCTCTGAAATCCTAAATCCTCCCCAGATAACTGAGTTCCCATTTGGACAACCTCTGCCTCCAATTAATGGGAAGAAAATAATTTTCCTTCCTTCACTGTCCCTGCTAACATTAAAAAACTGTTTGCATCTCTTGGTAAAATTTTATATAACATTTTAAAGGTCACAGTTTGTCGGTGGACGCCTTTTGTATAAAATATGACTTTGTGTTGGCAGCTCTATCCTGAAAAACGTTACAGTTTTCCTGTAACTCCACTAAGGAGCAGGAAGGACATTAGGGCTGGATCCTGCTTTGGATTTAAAACTAATAATCCCCATCCCACTTTTTGCAAAACTTGTGACTTGTTTCACTTAGCTGATTGACAAATTCACCTTTTTAAGTGCTCTACAATTTCATTTTCTTCCAGGATACAAACCCTGATGATTTATTTTTGACACAAAAAATGGGAGGTCAAGACTTTCCCATCGTAAGGAGAATTTTGCTGTTCAAACACAGCAATTGAAGAACCTCAGATTATTCCAGAGCCAAATTATTCTGTTTCCCTGGAGGTTTTATACTCCTTGTTCCTGAATTCATCCAGGTCTGGTGGTTGGTTTTGAAGCATTTTCCATGGAGCTTTACTGGGAAGAGTTTGAGATTAAAAAGGGGGAATAATAAAAGATATTTGTGCGTGAATATGAGAAGTGATGAACCAGAGTGAAATCCCAATAGGGACAACAATGTCCTGGAATAAAAGACTGTCAGATGAGCATCTGGAAAGGTTCTGTTAAAAGGACAAAGTCAAAGCTGAGCCATCCTAAATATTAAACAGGAAAAACATCAGTTGCATTGAAATAATTTATGGGAAACATTTCAAATTATCAATTATTAGAAGTGGTTCTGTTAACAGGGACAGGGATCTGTAAAATCCAGGACTTCTGTAAGCAAATCCAATTTTAGGAGAAGTAACATGAACACACATAAATACAAATTAACAAACAGAATTACGGTCCTCCAGAAACCTGAGAATTTACTTAGATTTCCCTCCAATTTCCAAGTCCAAGCCACCATTCCTCACTACACAACCCCAATATTATGGAATTCTTGGAAGGGATTATCAACCTCAAACCCCTGCTTAGAGCAGGTTGTTCAAGGCCGTGTCCAGCTGGGTTTTGATATCTCCAGAGGTGGAGGCTCCACAACCTCTCTGAACAGTCTGGCCCAGTGTCCAAACACCTTCCCAGAAAAAAAAAAAAAAAAAAAAAAAAAAAAAAAAAAAAAAAAAAAAAAAAATCCTAAGTTTAGATGGAATTCTGTGTTTCCCAGAAAAATAAAAATAAATCCCAAGTTCAGATGTAATTTTGTGTTTTAGTTTATGCCTCTTGTCCTCTCACTGCTCAAGACAAAATAAAGTTGACTCCAGATCCTTTATTCCTTGTTTATAATTAATTTTTCCCACTGATAAGAACCTTCTGCAATTTCCCTTCTCCAGGCTGAATTCCCAGTTTTTCCAACTTCTTTTCATATAACAGATGCTCCCTGAATCATTTTTGTGGCCCTTTGCTGGACTTGCTCCAACTTGTCCATGTTTTTTGTGGGTGGGGGTGCTTCAGATGTGTCCTCCCCGTTGCTATTATCAATTTTAGGGAACTAAACTGGAATTAATGGACAAAATATTGGCTCAGTGCCCATCATTTTTCAAAGAGAGCTGCCAAATCCATCCAAAGAAACACAGGAAAATGGGATGAGGAAGATGGAATAAGGTCACCAACACCAAATTCCGTCTCTGGGAAGCTCTTGAGTTTTTCTCTTCTTTTTGCCAAGGTCGGGATTAAATGTGTGAGATGGAATTTCTTGTTGGGACTCAGATGTTTATCAGTTCTTATCTATGTCACAGTCTCACAAACCCTGAGTTCTGCAGCACTTCACTCCTACAAACTAAAAATGGAGCCCCATCTCTCTCTCTACAAGGCCTTTGAAGGAGAAACTGTCCAATTAAGAAATGACACCTCAATTATTTTCACTTTTAACCCAGTAACCAACCACCTGTGGCCGCAATGGGGACTTTTTTAACCAATGACACAAAACCACCCAAACCCAATGAGAAGAAGGTGAAGAAGAAGGTGAAGAAGAAGAAGAAGAAGAAGGTGAAGAAGAAGAAGAAGAAGAAGAAGAAGAAGAAGAAGAAGAAGAAGAAGAAGAAGAAGAAGAAGAAGAAGAAGAAGAAGAAGAAGAAGAAGAAGTGTGTGATTTAGGGTGTCAATCAGACATCTTGAATTTGGTTTCGTCTGCCATTTGAAATTTCCTGCAGACATTTGGGATGAGCAGATAAAATCCAAGAGAACCCTCAGGCAGCCCAGGAGGGACAGAGGAAGACTTGGGAGGACATCCTCATGGAAATCAAATATCCATGTTCAAACATTGGATCGTGTCAGACAGTGCCCACGCATTCCCAGTCCTCACCAACTAATGAGATTAATTTTTGTCAAATAACCTGTCAAACCACATCCCACGTGGAAATTTGGGATTTTTTCTATAGACAGCAGAGATCACATCAATATTTTATGATGTAGAACTGCAAATGTACAGATTCCTTTTGCATATTCCTGCTTGTTTGGTGTCTTGGGAGACACAGGACCAGGAATTTCAGGGATCTGTCTGTGCTGGTGTCTCCTGGATTAAAAAAATCCTAATTCTGGGAGGGGATCGTATAAAACAGGCAGAAAACCCAACAGCAACATCCATCTCTCCTCAACTGTACCTCCACATGGAAAAGTTGTGTTTAATTGGATTCAGGAGGACTGGCTGGAGGAAGTTCAGATGGGATTCATCCCAGTTAATTATACTCTCCCTGCCTTTTTGGGAAGCTTAAAAGGTCAGTTAAATATCAAAGCATTCTGTTCCCTCTGTCATTTCCAGGTTTAATTCCTCCATTTGAACAGGATTCAGGATCTCTGTACAAATCCACAGGACAGTGAGACAACAAGAGAATCCCAAAATGAATATAATGTGTCCAAAAAATGTACACAGTGTATAGATAATTTTTTAAAGGGTTATCTAGGAAAATAAGAGAGGTTTTATCCCCATTTTTTAGGTGAGAAAGAGAGAGAGGTAAGAAGCTGATTTTGTGATTTTACAGAGTTGTAGGAGACTCCATAGTCCAGCTAGAAGATCCATCAAAACTTCTGGAGGCTTTGGAAGACGTGGCAACTTCATTTTCCTGCTCCACGTGGTCGAGTTCCACTTTTTTTTAGTGGAAAATAAATGTTTCCAGCACGCAGCTGATTTCAACTACTCCGAGGATTTCAGCCTGAGCAGATCCTGCTAAAAAAAAAAAAAAAAAAGGCTCCCAGGAGGGTTGTGGGTTTAATCATCATTACTTTCCCTGCCTCTCTCATCTTTCCTCACCACCCCTAATCTGTGCTGCTGCATCTGCAGATAAGAGTCAGCAGAATCACTGGGACTGAAGGATCGTCTGAGGGAGGAATTCTTTCCTTTGAAAGCCTGGGAAGTGGTCCCCTGGGTGTGTCATTAAGCCGCAGGAAAAAGCAGATGCAAGCTCAGATTATCTGTTGGTGACAGCCTAAATAAAACACAGTAATTGGCAGGGCAGGGGGGGACAGGCAGCGACTGCTGTGCTGCTGAATCTGAATGAGGAATGGCTGGGGAAAAACAGGGATTTTCCTGTGAAAAAAAAATCGTGGGAGTTTTCACTTCTGTGCGTAGGGAATGAGGGTGACAGACTCCATTCCTCCTGCAAACAAGGATGGTGACAGTACAAAGAGAAAATATTAGGTTTGTGTTCACTTTCTGCCTAAATATTTTCCTCTCTGCTGGACTGGAACTTTATTTCAGTGCTTGGCACCTGGGAAGAAGTGTTATCTCCAGTTTTTCAGGAATTAATGTTTGTCTGGGACCTCCCTTCAAATCCCTGACAATTTTAATCCTACTTGTGATGGAATCACAGAATGGTTTGGGTTGGGGAAGGACCTTAAAGATGATCATGGTCCCCTGCCGTGGCAGGGACATCTCCCACTATCCCAGGGTGCTCCAAACTCCATCCAGCCTGGCCTTGGGCACTTCGGGGATTCAGGGACAGCCACAGCTTCTCTGCAGATTCCATCCCAGCCCCTTCCCACCCTCCCAGCCAGGAATTACTTCCCAACATCCCATCTAACCCTGCTCTCCTTCACCTTAAAGCCATTCCCCCTGTCCTATCCCTCCAGATCCTTATCCAAATTCTCTTTCCATCCTTTTAGGAAGCCCAGTTTTATGGGAAGCAGAAGGATCACCATCACTGTGTCTCAGCACTCTGTCACCAGGAGAAAAGCTGGAGAGTAAAACCAACCAATAGACCAAGCAAAATTCCTAAAAATATTTGTCCCCTGCTAATTTGAACCTGAGGAAGCACCCATGACATCTCACCCTCTCCATAGGTGCTACTGGTTAACCCAGGCAGTTGGAGCTGCTGGTTTGTTTAGTTGGGAATTTTGCAGGATGTCTGATTTCTAGGAATGGGCATTGTGGATAAGGCTTGTTTGTTTTGGCTCTGTTTCCATGGGGATAAACAGAAGTGGAGTGATTAATTTCCATTCTGTTGCCATGGTTATTAATAATAATGAGGTGATTATTACTGCACTGTAAACCTGACAGCAATTCCAACGCTGCCATAAAAAATGAGAGAGGGAGAGAGGGGAAAAAAAGCAACAATGAAAGAGCTGGAGCTGATCCTGAGCCCGGGAAAATCAGCACTCACACGTTGCCTTCGATGAGAGGCAATGAAATAAAAGATGTGTTCTTGGAGAGCCTGGACTTGCAGACAGAGCAATATTAATAAAACAAGTGATAGATGAGAAGCCCTCACTGACTTCAGCAGATTTGCACCCACTGAGATTTGATGAGGCCGGAGATCTGCCAATACAAAAGTCCCACCTGGTTCACACATCCAATGGAAAATCAGGATGTGCTCAGTACTCCCTGGATTGGGCTCTATCTCATTATTTTCCTTACAAAAAGTGCTGGTGCTGTGTGGGGGTGATGAGTAGAGGCGAGTAAAAATATAATTAAAAAAACAAGCAGCAGCTCTTCCCTCTGGGTGAGTAATAAGCAACTCCCACATTCCTGGTACCTGCTCAGCTGGCTCTGCCTCCCTGCTCCAAGTGATTTGTATTCCTCCTGGAGACATTGCCATGGTGTTGGAACAACAAGTAACACTCCGTTCATCAGATTGTCCCCGCGGGTGAGATCACATTCGGCGAGGATTCCGCACTCGGAGCCGGGATGGTTTGCAGACTTCCGTCCTTCCCAGTCCCGGGGTAGGTGAGGAAAGCTCAGGATTGGCAAATCCCAGCCACTGGGCAGAGTTGTTGTTGTTATTTTATGGCTGACTGAGACTCAGCATCAGCCTTTTCACACAAGCCTTGGAAGGACAGAAACAGGATGGGAAAGTGACTGCTCACATTCTTCTCCCCAAAGCCACAGCCTGGGCTGTGAGTTTTCCACGTTTCCTTTCCCAAACCAGGGGAAATTATTTTGTGTATTTGGCTCTTCCTTCCCCCTGTGTCTCATTTTGGTTTGGGAGTGCAGCACCAAATTCCCATCCTATCATTTGCCACCCTTTATCAGGATGCTACCTTTGGCAAAATAAAATCCACATCCCTGCTGCTTCCCAGATTTCCTTGTGTGTTGAGGTGGCTTCAAAGGGAGCAGGACAGCAGAGCAGCACTGGCTGTCAAATGCTGCCACAGAGCCAAGGTGAAAAACAAAAACTCTTGGCTGTGGAGAGATTTCAAGGCAAAATGGGGCTTTCAAGGGTTTTCTCCTTCAAACAGGAATCCCTGTTCTCAGAAAACCTCAGAATGGGTTGGGTTGGAAGGGGCCGATAGGGAAGATGTGTGTTGGTGTCTTCGTAATTCCATGGGTCGGATTTTCCACAAGGAAAGGAAGAAAGAAACATGTGGCCTGGAGTTTGGGATAAAAGGAAGGAGTTTGGGATAAAAGGAGGGAGTTTGGGATAAAAGGAGGCTGCGCCCTTCTGTATGGAAAATCCCACTGGGAAACCAAATATCATAAAAGAGACAGAGGAGTCCTGCAATTTTTTTCAGATAAAGGGAGAGAGGCCATTGGAGCACATCCCCACGGGGTTTTCTCTCTTGAGGTTTTGGAGGCAGGCAGATTAAAGGTTAAACAGATTTAAAAGGTGTTTATAGTAATACTTAGAGTGGGATCATCACTTGTCAAGATGGACCTGAAAATTTGAAAGTGTGGAAAATAAATTCCAGAATCATAAAAGAGCTGTAGTTGGAAGGGACCTGACAAATCACCTCATCTGGAGTGGCAGGGCAGCCTCCCACTGGACCAAATTGCTCAGGGACAGCAAAAGAAATTCGTTTTTAATCATAAACAACCACACTGAGATTAAATCTTCGGGAACATGAAATAAAACCCAGGAATACTTCCAAAAGCTGTGTGATTCCTGCCTGCTCCAAGTGCAAAGCACCTCTCAGGACACCCCCACACACACATTGCACCACACTTACACGCTCTTGTAACAACCCCCTTTGGCTGGGAGCACATGGAAACGGGAGACACTCACAGCCTGTTTCGTCTGAAAGAGAATAAAAGGAAAAAAAAAATCCCAACCCCAAGAAGTTCCGGAGCAATTCTGAGCGATGCAGAACAATCCTCCCTCTGGTTGGGGTGGTGGAGGGAAGGGGATGGAGAGAGGGAGAAAAGGAGGAGGGGGCAAGACAAGTTCGTGGTTAGATGGGAGCTCCCACCCATTTCCTTTCCTTGCCCTTCCCAGGCATGTCAGAGCCGGCAGCCAAGACAAATCCAAGTCTCCCGAGCCCGCGGACAGACAGACAGACAGCACCGCTCACCGAGAGCGAGCCCAGCCCTGGAGCGGCGGCGGGGAGGGGGAAAACATGGCCAAGGGGGCAGTGCCCTCTGCTGCCAAAGCACTGATGTGGAGGTGGAGGATTCCGTGGAGAAAAGTGAGGGATGGAGCCTCTGGGAATTTGTGGATAAACAGCCAGAGAGGGGAAGTGGAGCGCGGTTCGTGTGAGGGCAGCAGGGGTCACCTGAGGGCTCAGATTGCCAGAGGTGAGGTGGATCCACTGGTGTCCGATTCCCTCTGATGCCTCAGGATTTCGCTTTTATATTTTTCAGATTCTGTGCTGCTTTAGTGTGCAGGTCTCGGCTTCATATCCGGGGATGGTGAGCTCTCTGCACAGAGCAGGGAGACAAAACAATTCCTGCTCCAGCTGGGGACCAAGGACAAATGATCCAAATCTCAGGCCCAAGAGCACAAACAAGGTGGGCTGAAGAGAGAAAAACAAGAAGGATGGGACTGCATGGGCTAAAGCTGGAATTGGACAATGAACTCCAAGATGCAAATGGAGCAGAACTGATCCAAGGGAGAGACCCCGTGCCCGCTCGTGCATTTTGGGACCATTTTGGTTCATCTTGGGTGCAGCCCTGGCTGGGCTCTTGTGCTGCCCAAGGTGGATCCATTGAGGCCTCAAAATAAATCCCTACTTTAGCTCAATCCAGTCTCTGTTCTAGGTCAGCCTGCACAAGGCATCACCTCACTGATGTGATCCCATGAGTTTCCATGAGGTGAAGTGCATCTCACAGTGTCCGATCTTCTCACTGCTCTGTTCCGATGAGCTTCAATGAGTTGGGATCCTTGTCCATCCTTGGATTCCTTGAGCTGGAGTCCTTGGAGCTGGGATCTCCTTGCTGGGGAGTTCCCAGAGCTGTGTTTTGATGCTGAAGGTGGTGGCACAACCAAAGCTGTGCCTCTGGATGGGATCCCTCACCTCCGTGGGATTCTGTGGACCAGAGCTGGAGCTGGGCATGGACCACAGCAACTACACAGGGAAACAGAGAGCAAGTGAGAGGAGTGGGGAAGAAGCTGCACCTATTCAACATCTCCCAAAAAATATCTCCATGATGCCTTGTGAAGGCTGACCTAGAACAGAGAGTAGACAGAGTTAAAGAATAAAGTAGGGATTTATTAGAAGGCCTCAATGGATACACCTTGGGCTAAATCCAATAGATTTAGATTATGAATGTAAAAATTCATAATTTTTGGAATTATCTCTATCACAAACCCCTTGAAGATGTAGTTTTTCGTTTTCCACTCTTTTACCTTTCCCATCTTTCTCCCATCCCTCTTCTTCTTCTCTTGATCCCACCCGGTCCCCAGAACAAAAAGTTTTTGAGTCTTGCTCACACCTGTCCAGGTGGGATAAGAGGAACCCAAGGATTGCCTTTCTTCCTCCTCATTTTCTTCTCCTCCATGCCATGGAGTTTTCCATGAAATCAGTCCCACACGCAGAAGGTGCAAAGCAGAAGAAAAGGAACAGTTGGATGCTGTGGAAATTAGGGGTTGCAGCACAGGGTAAGAACCAGGATTCCCATTTCCAAGGCAAGGCTGGAATTTCAGGGAACACCTGCTTTGTTCTGACGTGGAGTGTGAGCAAAGCCAAGGAATTCCAGATTTTCAGCCTCTTCATCAAAATCAGCATGAAGGAAACTGAATCAGGAACTTTGGGAATTACAGGAACTGCAGCCAGAGTTTGTGTTCACACCTACACCTGCGGTTCATGGCCCTGCGGGACGGGTTTCGGGCAGATTGGAAAACCAGGAATGATATAAAGCCCTAATCAGTAGTTCACACTTCTTCCTGACTCATGGATGTCATCACATCCATGCTGGATGAGGGGCCAGAAAATGGGATTCTCCACTTTTGGTATGCCTTGCACGGCATCTCCACGGCAGGTCACTTGGGGAGGAAAGGATTTCAAGATTTAATGGAAAGGTCATGGATTGGGATGAGGACAAGGAGAGCTGTGAGGTGTCCCCAGCTCCAGAGGCACTCCCGACCTCTCTGGGATCCAGGCAGCACTCAGAGCTCTTTGGAAGGTTATGGATGAAGGAATGTGAGAGCATCCATGCGCTAAATTACAATGGAACCAAATAAAGTCCAAACAGGCCAGGAATTGGACCTCCATGATCCTTGTGGGTCCCTTCCAGCTCCAGATATTCCATGATTCTACAATTAAAACAATGAGAGATGTGGGAGTCCCCCTCTAAGTCTCTGATTTCTTGCCTAAGAAGGTCAAAAACCCTTTTCACCACAGGGTTCCAACTTCAGGGGTCAGAGGAAACCCAGGGATCTTTTCTCTTGTATAAAATTTTCCAGAAATTTTGAGGAAGGGCTGACCTGAGCCTGAGGTCACCCAAAATATTTCTCTCTCTTTCAGTCTCCTCTTGTGTGTGTCACTGCTTGGGAAAGGTTTGTACAGGACCTCATCCATGCAATGACCTCGTGACACCCCAGGATCACCTGTGGGAGGCCAAATTGATGCCTTGAGAAGGTTGACCTAGAACAGAGACTAGATTGAGCTAAAGAATAAAGCAGGGATTTATTTTGAGGCCTCAATGGATCCACCTTAGGCAGCACAAGAACCCAGACAGGGCTGCACCCAAGATGAACCAAAATGGTCCCAAAATGCACAACCAGGCACAAGGTCTTGTCCCTTTGATCAGTTCTACTCCATTTGCATCTTGGAGTTCATTGTCCAATTCCAGCTTTAGCCCATGCAGTCCCATCCTTCTTGTTTTTCTCTCTTCAGCCCAGGTTGTTTGTGCTCCTCGACCTCAGATTTGGATCATTTGTCCTTGGTGCCCAGCTGGAGCAGGAATTGTTTTGTCTCCCTGCTCTGTGCAGAGAGCTCAGCATCCCCTGATATGAAGCTGAGACCTGCACACTAAAGCAGCACAGAATCTGAAAAATAGAAAAGCTAAACCTGAGGCATCAGGATCATCTAAAATTCCTTATCAAATTCACGTCACCCTCATTTGGGGAGCACAAAACCTCTGTTTCAGGGTTTTGAAACAGAGGTTGGTCAGGATTGGTCCTTTCAGGCCAGTGCTGAGGGTGAGTGAGGCATTGAGGCTGTTGAATTTTTCGGACACGGCCGCCAAGTCAGACACTTGAGAAAAGCCAAAATGAGGAACCGGAGAAGCCAAGGAATGATTCAGAACAAGTGCAAGACAAGAGAGTGGGAAGCCACAGCGTCTCCTCTGCATGTCCAAACAGGGCAAGGATCCCACAAGGCAAAAACAAAGTCAGGTGGGCTGGGAAGAGGCGAAAAAAAGGCGTCAGAGCTGAGAGAGGCGGGTGAGAACAAGCCACGGAAATGTGGCCACAGCCAAACTGTGCATGGAGCAGCCAAAAGCAACTGAGAGACTCCTTCTGATCCCAGATGGGTGGAGAAACCACAGCTTTGGGTTTCTGCTCCTGTCCAGAGTCTCCTGGGGCATGGACTGTGGTCAGCTGTAACCAGAGCGGTCAAGCAGAGGAGGAGGAAGGTGAGGGTAGAAAAGGGATCAGGTGAAATATTCCCCTGGATCCCTGGAAGTGCCCAAGGCCAGGTTAGAGGGGCTTGGAGCACCCTGGGATGGTGGAAGGTGTCCCTGCTCATGGCAGGGGATTGGAACAAGATAATTTTCAAGGTTCCTTCCAACCAAACCCACTCTGGGATTCTGGAGGAAATATTCAGGGCCATATTATAACTTAACTTCATCAGGTTGCTGCTAATCTCAAACATTAATTAAAGCCCCAGTACCTGAAATTATGGATTCCCTTTGGGGAAAAACATCCATTAAGAAGAAAAGAAAAATACCTATTCAGTCATCTTCCCTAAGTTTTCAAAAATAAGAAAAAAAAGTTATCCCCTCCAAAAAACAAATTTGTGATTCACAAGAAATATGAAATAAATTAAACCAAACAATATATTAATAATTAATTTATAACTATCATATAATATTAGTAATAATAATAAAGAAACTGGTACAGGTTTGATTATAAAAAAGGAATAGTGAAATCTGAGACTTCCATCCTTATTTATGGAGGAAGGGATGATGCAATAAGTTGATAAAACACTTTTGCCAATCTTCACAATATTTGATATTTTTCTTGCAGTTTCAGCTTGAAGGAATTAGTCATTATATGGGGAAATAAGCTCTTTTAAAACAAAACAAAAAACAAACCAATTTTCAACATTTTTTTTAGCTTTCATAGTGTTCAAACAAATCCCGAGGAAGTCAACTTTAAAAGAAAAATAAATATCATCCTGTTCAATGAATTTTTAAATTGGAATTCAAGGTCTTCTTCCTTCTTTTATATCTCTTATTTCTCTCAGCTTTTCTGTGCTCCCTGAGATGATTAATCAATTAAAATGCTATTATTAATTCACATCAATTCAAACAGATTTATTCTATTTTAATACCTATTAATGAAGACAAAATTAAATGTTTGGGATAACATCATCAAAACAAGATCTCAGATTTTATAACAAAGGCATTAAAAATAAAACTATCAAGAATTCATTTCATTTCCCTGCCTTTCTTAAGTACAGAGTCTGTGTACAGCCTAAACTGTCTTTGGAGACACTGAAATTTAAAATTTGCTAATTTCCAAGATAGAAAATGGAATTGAGGACGCCACTCACTTTATTTTAGGATGATTGAATGAAAGTAGGATGGTTTCCCCTTACAGAATGTGTATTTCCCTACTGATGCCTTGTGAAGGCTGACCTAGAACAGAGACTGGACAGAGCTAAAGTAGGAATTTATTTTGAGGCCTCAATGGATCCACCTTGGGCAGCACCAGAGCCCAGACAGGGCTACACCCAAGATGAACCAAAATGGTCCCAAAATGCACGAGTGGGCACGGGGTCTCTCCCTTTGATAAGTTCTGCTCCATTTGCACCTTGGAGTTCATTGTCCCATTCCAGCTTTAGCCCATGCACTCCCATCCTGCTTGTTTTTCTCTCCTCATCCCACCTTGTTTGTGCTCTTGGGCCTGAGATTTGGATCATTTGTCCTTGGTCCCCAGCTGGAGAAGGAATTGTTTTGTCTCCCTGCTCTGTGCAGAGAGCTCAGCATCCCCTGATATGAAACTCAGAACTGCACACTAAAGCAGCACAGAATCTGAAAAATATAAAAGCTAAAACCTGAGGCATCACTATGTTCATGATAAACAGGGCCTGAAGGGAATATTGGTGCTTTGGTGGAGTTCCCAGCACTGCAGGCAGCTGGGGTGACATTCCTGCCATCACCAGAGAGAAATTCCCACCCCTAAGATGTTGGAATGTCCCCAGCCAGGAAACTGATCCCAGAACTGGAGCCGGGCTGGGAGAGCTGGGAATGTTCCCCTGGAGAGGAGAAGGCTCCAGGGAGAGCTCAGAGCCCCTTCCAGGGCCTGAAGGGCTCCAGGAGAGCTGGAGAGGGACTGGGGACAAGGCATGGAGGGACAGGACACAGGGAATGGCTTCCACTGCCAAAGGGCAGGGATGGATGGGATATTGGGAAGGAATTGCTGGCTGGGAGGGTGGGGAGGAGCTGGGCTGGAATTCCCAGAGAAGCTGTGGCTGCCCCTGGATGTCTGGAAGTGTCCAAGGCCAGGCTGGACAGGGCTTGGAGCAGCCTGGGACAGTGGGAGGTGTCCCTGCCCATCCAAGGGGTAGCACTGGATGATCTTGAATGTCCCTTCCAACCCAAGCCCTCACGGGATTCTGGGATTCCTGTCACATCTGTAGCCTGCTCGCTTTTCCCAGCACCTCACTGATGTCACATCCTTGGAAGAAACCCCCATTGACTCCATGTATTGAAAGGGTATTTATATAATCCCATTTCTCTGATCCCTGTCTCTGTATTGTCTGCAAACAGTAGGAGAACGGGAATGCAGCCTGGAGAGCTGGGAGTCATGGACACCCCGTGTTGGATGGAGGACAGGAACCAGCCACGCTCGTTAGTCCTTAAATTAGCAAAGCGCTGCCAAGGTAACGGCTCTCTCCACAATATTGTTGTCTTGACTAAACAACTTTCCCTAAGCTCCGTTGAAATAATCTGTTTTTTCACCTGCAGGAGTGAAACATTCGAGCCGACATTCCAAGACGGATCTGGTTAAGGCCATAAAAATTTTGTGGTAACCTATATATTATTTTTATGCATATGCTTAACACGATGTGTTTTATGAATGTGCTAAAGTGCAATAAATCACCTAAAATGTGGTGTAAAACACTTCAGGCTCTTAGCAGAGTATCAGATGCTCGCACATATTCCATACAACCATGGGCTTGTGCAGATGCAGGAGGGTAGGGACATGTCATCTCCTGGGAATAGCAGAAAGATGGGAATATGGCTTCTCTTCTGCGTGGGAGGTCGGGAGAGCAGCCCCTGGCTCTGTGATGGATTAGCAGCCAAAATGAAGACAGAATACGTGGAAGAACGGCGCAGTTCCAGCCTTTACTGGGTGTAATCCCAACAACTGGAGTTTCGCAGGAATTATGCTGCAAGAGAGAGGAATTCTGTCTCTTCTGGTGGATAAAGACAAATACACTGAAATTCCTGCTTTTGTGGAAGCCCCACATGAGAAGTCCTATGGAAAACTGAACCCCTTGGCCGGCTCTGCTGAAGGTCAGGATCCAGAGTGGATCCAGAGCCCTGGATTAACCTGCTGCTCCCAGCTCCCTTGGATTTATGGATCTGGGACTAGGGCACCATTCCATACCATGTCCTTCATTTTTTCAATTCCAGCAAGTGCGGCCTAAGTTTCGATGCTTAAGTCAGGCTGGAAAAGCATCTGAAAAGCTTTTCAAGTTAAGGGATTGGAAAACTTTGGAGATGAAGATGCTTCAGAATTTTTCATATCCTGTTCATCATCTCACAGTCTTGTTGGAAAAACTGGCATGAAAGAAATTTTACTTAATTTTTTAATTAAATGTGGGCATAGTGATCCTTTTTGCTTATAACACAAAATATTAAAATTAGTTAAAAAGAGGGACTTGTCACAGGAATTTGGGCAAAGATTTGATATCATTGGTGTGCAGATTTGATATCCTGCTCCAGTGATCATCAGTGAAGGACATGGTGAGAATCTGGGATTGTTGGGGTTGTCCTTTGCAGGGCCAGAATGGATTCAGTGATCCTTGTGGCTCCCTTCTAACTCAGGATATTCCATGATTCAGTATCCTAGAGCTTTAAAAATCAGGTGGATTTCTTAAAAAAAGTTGCTCTGAGCAGAGAAGGGATAAAGAAGTGAGTGTTTAATTTAACATTTTTACTGCTTTTTGACTGACTGGCATCAGGGAGCTCTTCCTGAGGTGATTTCAGTTGTCCAGGAACTCCCAGTCCCTACACCCTGGAGTTTAGGATAAGGCAGCTCCAAGAGAAGCATCAGATGGGTGAGGTGGCAGGAGAGCTGGAAATATCCCAAAAAGTTTCATATCCTGCCAGTGCTCCACCAAAACCAACACATTTCCCCAGAGCACTTCACTCTCATCGAGGTGAGGAAGTGTTTTCCAATGGAAAAATGTTCCATGTGACCAGATCTCATAAAAGGTCAATTCAGGCCCCAGTAAAATTAATTTGGGTTCTTTGAAAGTGGGCATCCACAGGGACCAGGTAATTTTTTATTTGTTTTAACAAATAATTTGTTTGTTTTTGCTTGAGGAAACTCCCGTTGACTTTGGCTGAGCTCAGGTTTCAGCCGTAAGAACAGACAGTCAGAAAACTCCAAATTATGGACTTAAATGTGCTGGGAAAATGGCTCTGGAGAAATGGGATGGATAATTATGGAGTGGGAGATCTTTTTTGGGGTTAGGAGTGAGAGGAGAAGAAGAAGCAGGAGGAAACAGTGGCATAAAAGGTCTGAAGAGCAAAGCCTGCTCCTTTGTTTTAGCTGAAATCCATGGGATTCAGTATCCCTATAGAGAGCTCTCATGGACCAATCTAAAATCAGCCTCAATTTCCCTAAAACCAAAAATCCCATAGATTCCCAAACCCACAGGAGAGGCTCTGGAATGGCAGGAGTGTGCAATATCAGACAGTCTTTGTTGGTATCCAGGGATAAGCCCAGATCCTGTGCCTGGAAGTTTGGGAAGTCTGCTGGCCTGGTGGAATTCATGGGATCACCAACCTGGTGGGGGGATCACCTCAGTGATTTGGAGTTCTTCTCTCCCTGCTAGCAAAACAGGCACCAGAGTCTCCCAAAAAATGGGAAGGGAAAGGAATAAAAAGTGGGGGGAAAAAGGAAAAACAGGGAAATACAGGACCAGGCAGCAGTGCCAGGATCAGACACTCAAGGCTGGGTTTGGGACACAGAGATGGATTAATGTTCTCGGACCAGGACACAGAAAGAGGAGGATGTGAGAGCCATGTGATCTTGTGTGGATGAAGAAGGGGAGGGAACTTCACTATGCCCATTTTTTTTTTTTATTTTCTGCCCTTTTCAGCACATCAGTTCCAAATTTCAATAAGAAAAAACTGGGAGACGCTGGTGGGAAAATGGCGAGTTGCTGACGGCCCTTAGCGTGTTCCCAGGTTAACCATCCTAGAAACATGGAATATCCTGAGGTGGAAGGGATCCATCAATCCAGCCCCTGGCCCTACACAAACACCTCAATAATCCCACCCTGTGCATCCCAGACTGTTGTCCAAACTCTCCTGGGGCTCTGGCAGGGCTGGGAATGTGCCCATTCCCTGGGAAGCCTGGGCACCTTCTGGGGGAAGAACCTAAATCCACCCTAACCCTTCCCTGACAGGGATAATGATTCCACCACTTCCCTGGCATCCTGTTCCAATGCTTGACAACGCTTTCAGTGGAAATATTTTTTCCTAATATCCAATCTAAACCACCCTGGTGCAACTTGAGGCTTTTACCTCTTCTCTTGTTCCTTGTTCTGTGATCCAGAAATGGCCAGAAAAATCTGCTACCCTCAAATTTAAATAAATATAAATAAAAATAAATAATTATTTCATTAAATATATATTTAAATGTCATAAAATAATGTCCTAAAGGATTTTTGGCAGCTCAGTTGAAGTGTCTTTGGAAAACCAGATTACTTTGAACAGACAAGTTTAAAAAAAAATCCAGCTCATGTGGATTCCCACTTCCAAATTTGGGATATCTTCCTTTTGGGTTCTGCTGTAAATATTTCAAGAAGAAAGTAGAGCATTTTCTTGGTTTCTTCCTCACAGTCCCAATTATTAAAATGGGATTAAAATATTGATTTATTACAGCATTGAGAGGGATAAAACTCCAGTGTTTTTATGTAATTCGGACAAAGGCTCCCTTTTTATCTCTGCTGCCAAAAGCTGGAATAGTCCCTTCCCATGGCTGCCTGAGCTGGAAATGTCTGCCAAAAGCACGGAGATTCCCAAACTACTACTGTCTCCCAGTGATCCATGAAAAAGCAGCTTCCAAATGCTTCCTCTAGGCAGACAAAAATATCAAACCGCTCCGAATTAGGAATGGCTTGATGAAATTTAGTGAACTGCTACCCCAAAACCTCTCCCTAGACCTAAAGTCAGAGGCATCAAAGCTTGGACTGGCCTCAAGGCTTAAATTTCCAATTATTTTTAAGTCCCACAGCTTTAATTTTTTAAGCTTGGTGGGAGTTTATGCCTTTCTTTTCTCACCTAAAGTGCCCTCAAATGTGAATTATGTCGTGACCTGGAGCAGCAGAACAAATCTGAGCACATATTTCAGGTCACCCAGACCTCCAGACAACCTGTAAGTGGTAACAACCTTTCATCACTTCTCCCTTTTTCCCGCTGGAAGTGGGAATATTGCAGCCCACTGGATTTTGTGCTGCTTTCCCTATGGAGCAGCTGCTTTGGATCTGGAAGTTGTGTAGCTGCACTTGACTTGGTGCTGAACCTGAATTATTTTGTCTCGCTGGGCTGTGCTGCTGTTGAGCCATAAATTTTCCTGCTGGAAGAATTGTATCTGAAATTTTTAGGGAGAAGTAAGGAGGGGAGAGGAATGGGCAGGACAGAGAAGGAAAAGGAAAAAGAAAAACAATATCTCCAACACTTTTTTATTATCCACTATACTAACATTTTCCTTTCTTCCTTTTTTTTTTTTCCTGTAATATTGAATATAAAGGAAAAACAATTGTTTCTTTAGCCAGCCCTTGAAAATCCAATGCAAACACAGTGGTGATTAATCAGAACAATTTCACTTTTCCATTTCAATTGCTTCCCAGCATGTCTCCAAGCAAGATGAGAAAAGGAAGGATCCTTCCAGCGGGAAGAGCCCAGCAGGCCCTGTCCAAGGTTCTAGTCCAGCTTCCCACCAGCAGCATTCCCTGACATCCTCACCCACATCCCAAATTTATCCAAAAGCCCCCTTGGGAACAGCTTCTGACTGTAATTACACAGTCAGACATTCAACCCACCTGCAGGGAAAGAGGGAAGAGCGAGGAGATGGGGACAGGTTTGAGTGGTTTTGGTTTTTCCCCTGTGTTTCCAAGTGGTGTCTTTGGAGTTGTCTGAATCCATGGAAGATCCACAGAGAGCAGCACTTCGTTCTGAAAAGTGGGAAGTTCAATGTTTGTTGAACTGGGGCTTTCTATCAGTGCTCTGTGGCTTCCAAAAGATCCTGGGTGGGTCCACACCCTACCAAAAGGACACATGAAGTATTACTTGTTGCTAATTAGTCTTTCTGCTCAATGGAGTAAGAGTTATGTGATTAACACGAACTTTGGGAGAATGGCCATTTATGGGAGAATTAAGATTCCCAGGGTTTTTAGGGCATTTCATTCCCCAGCTCCTCTCAAAGCCCAGATTTTACACACAACATGCATAGCCAAGTTCCAGAACTTCCCTTGCATTGTGCTGGTCTTTCTGGGCAATTTATAAGGAGAGGAAGGAAAATATTATTATTATTATTATTATTATTATTATTATTGTTGTTGTTGTTGTTGTTGTTGTTATCATCATAATTATTATTATTACTCCAGGGAGTGCCAGGCGTTGCTGGGAAAAACAGATTTTGTTGGTGGCAACAACTCCAACCAACTTTCCTTTCCGTAGCCTGAGGAGATCCAAACTTGGCACAGCCCATGGACAACTTCACCAGGACAATTTTACTGCTTGAAACAACACCTTGCTTTGTGTATTCCTTGAGCTAGCTTGGAATTTAATCCGTGTTTCTTTAGAACTGAGTCACACCAGGCTGTTGATCTGAGCATTCATTAGTGAGGGATATTTCATGGAAGGCTAAGGAAATCTAAGACTGCTGTGGGCTGGAATGAAAGCCTTGGTGGTTTGTAGCTTGTCCTCAAAAATGGTTTTCTTGTCCAAATACGTGACCTGAATATATTTGTAAAATAATTAATCTGTTGGACCACATCTGTGCTGGAATTTATTAAGTGGTTGGAACAGTCTATAACAGGAATTTAAGACTTTAAGTATCCTCCCAATTTAGAGATGATTTGAGCGTTTGAATATTGCTGGTACCACAGGTTGTCCAGAGTGGTTGTGGAATCCCCAGGCCAGGTTGGAGCAGCCTGGGATGGTGGAAGGTGTCCCTGCCCATGGCAGGGAGTGGCACTGGGTGATCTTGAAGGTCCCTTCCAACCCAAAAACCTTCTGAGGTTCTTTATGCACACAGACAACAAAGACACAGAGGATGATGGATTTTCATGTCTATGTCTCACATTATTTTAGGTGATTGATCCAAAAAGCAAAGCAGAGAAGGATCAGAGATAATGAAACATGGAACAAGGCTGGTCTGACCCTGGTTGTACATATTGAGCTTATTTGTGTCCAGTTCTCACATTTTATATTTCTTCCCACATCTTTCCTTGGCCTTTTTATTCCCTGATGCTCCTTTTCTTCTGCTCTTAAGATGATGGTGGCTTCAGGCTGTCCCCAAGTCATCCTTTTTTTCCCTTGGCCAGAGCACGAATCCTGGATGAAATTCCCTGGTTGGCACTGGCTTTGTCATTTCCTCTCCAAGGATGTGGAGCACTCCATGACCTCACCACAAGCAGGAACAGCTTTGGGGCTGGATTTACACAAGCAAACCTTCCATAGTGCCTGGGGGCATTAAGGGGAAGGGCCAAAGCTTTCCTAGATTTTTCCCTTTTATTCCAGAGTATCTCAGGATACTCTGATGTCCAGGCAGTGAACGAGTGGGAGTTGTTCAAATCTCAGTGTTGCAAAGCCATCTTCCCAAAATCATCTCCCTTTTGCCACAGTGTGAGAAGGAAAAAATTCCCATTTTACAGAGTGGTGCTTTAAGATTTTGGCTTATTAGGGTCTGTAAGAAATTAGCAGAGATCTGTGAAGGTCAAAAAAAATTTAAGTTTCAAATCTTCCCTGTGTCCTTCTCTACCAAATGGCAACAGGTTGCTGCTTTTCCCCAATTAAACATCCACAGACATTTTTTTTCTCTTTCATATTTCACTTTTATTTCCTTTTAGTATAAATTGAGTGGGTCTGGACTAAAAAGTCAAAAGAAATGAAACCCTTTATTTCATGTATTTTGGGAAAGCCTTCTCCAGAGGCAGCATTGAACACTGCCTTTTTGTCTCCCTGATTATTTGTGCCAGAGGAAAATCAGCAGGAGATGCTGTTAAATGGTTCAGAGATGGCTCCAGAAAAACCCCACTCCCCAAATCCCTGGAGGCAACAGCTCCAGGGGTCAGGAATTCTCAGGTATTTTCAAAACCTCCCCAATCCTGAACCTCCCAAGAGCCAAACCCAACAGAATGTCTGGCTGTAATGACAGATATATTAATTAAACACGTTACCCACCAGGAATATGTCTGTTGTCACCTGCAAGAAAGGAGAGTGATCCCATGGTCCATGGATTTCATGGAACATCAAATGATGTCAGGCCTCTGAAGAAGTTGCCCGTGAAGAAGCGCAGACAAACCAAACTCTGTTCTTCCCCAGCAGAAGGGTGGTTTGAAACCATGGGATATCAGATATTTGTGATTCCAGAGTTTTTTCCAGGCTCCTTCTGTCCATCCTGCTTTTCTGACTCTGCTCCCCAGTGCAAGGGATGAAGCAGGACCTGCAGTGTGGCTGTGGATTAGCCTGGGGGAAAATCCACAGGGGACCTGGTGTGGTGGGAGATGTCCCTGCACACTGCAGGGGTGGAACTGGAGGATCTTCAAGGTCCCTTCCAACCCAAACCAATCCATGATGCTATGAATTCTTTTTATTTAACATTCTCAAGAATTCACAAGGATGTTCCACAAAACCTGATGCTTACTAAAGCCTGAGGATCCCCTTCTCTAAATCCTGTATACTTCTATTTTCTTTTCTTTTATTTTACCTTATTTTATTTTATTTCAATTTTTTAAATATTTTTCCTGTTTTACCTCATGTTCGTGTGAGCTATAGTGGCAAATGAGACTTCAAATTTCTGTGAAGTTCCCAGTTTTCCAAAAAAAAGAAAAAAATTCTTGCCAAGCTTATGAATTCCCATATTCTGCACAATGTGGCACCCCAAATCTTTGTGAGATTTCACATTGTGCTTAACAACTTCTCAAGACACCAGGCAAAAATTAATTGGCTTCTGAAGTTTAACTACTTTGTACATCACAATGAGAGGTTCATTCTTTGGGCTGAGGACATCTGATGAACCAAAGAGCTGCTTCTTTGCTGCCTTACTGGAATTATTTTCCAGCTTGGCATAGCATCAAGAGCCGCCATTCCTGCTGGAACTCTGGGAACTGGAGAAGTAACCTCTGGAATTAAACCTAGGAACTGCCTCAAGCTGAGCTTGTGCTCCCCAGGTAGGATTGAAAGGAACACGAGTTCTCAGAAGAAAGAGGCATGGGACACAATTTCCAACAAGATCCCAGAAGGGAAAATGGAGAAAGGCAACAACATTTTCTTTTGCCACGTTTCAGGGATTAAAGTCGAGGAGCACAAGCGTTTTCTCTGTGTGGAGGAGATGAAGAACAGTTCCACTGTCATGAAAGAACCAGCAATTAATGGGCTCAGAGGGTTTTATGTAAGCATTAAAGTTTTAAGTGCTTCGTATTTGTAGGGCTTGTTATTCCTGGATATTCCTCCCAAACCTGTTGAGAGACATGAAGCAAATTTCTGGAAAGTTTCCCTGGAGTTTCTTCACGCAGAGCAAAGCTTGTTGTGTGTCTTCTTGGCTTGGGATCCCAAAGATCCTGTACTTTGGGAACATGAAAGGTGACTGCATTCCATCAGCTCCTGGTGTTTGTTTAAGGTTTGGGACTAACACACCCATCTGAGCTCGTTTTCATTCCCCTCTCTCTCCGTGTCACACCCGCCTCGCGTTACACCGCCCATGCAGGCCAATATTCCTCTCAAAATGAAGGTTTTTAAGGATCTATAGAATGTTTTCATTTTCCCCGTTCTCCAGTGGTACTCATCAGACTGTCTGAGTCTCTTAGGGCCAGAGAGTTATGCAAGAAAACCCCAAAATGTGCCAGCCTAAGCCCACCCAACAAGTGAGGGCTGATGTTTCTCTCTCCTAGGCTGGAGGTGAAGCAAAAGCTGCTCCACCAGAGTGAATTCCAGCTTGATTTGGTGGGACAGGACCATGAAAAAACAGGAGAACCTAGCCTGGAGCTCCAAAATAAAGGCTGTAAACACAACTGTGGGAACAAGAGCTGCATTTTCCAGGTGCAATGAGTCAGTCAGGCCTGAAAAGACAAAGCCCTTGATTCCGTCTCCTGACAGAGGGCTCTGCAATGGTGCACGGAACTCACCCTGGCCTCCAGCACTGGATTCTGTTCCTGATTCCATCCCATGACAACATCCCTGCTCCCTGCTGGGGTGGAATGGAGCTCTGGACTATTCCTTCCCTCATTTTTGTCCAAGGGAAATGGCAACACTCAGCTCATGGAGTGTCGTCTGTGCACCAGGCCTTCAGATCACACCTTGGGCTGGGCCAGTCTCACATTTTTGGCCTGACCAGGGTGAGCAGATCAGTAAATTCCAGAGAAAAGCTCGTTATTTACATTTTAGAGGATACTAAATATGTTTATTGGGGTTGATTTGGGGGCTATGTTTATGTATTATTATTAATTCATTTATTAATAATTGTTCCCTCCTTGCTCACAGGATTTCTGACTCATTCAGGCAGCAGGACTGCATCACATATAGAGATGGTTAATGAAGATTTCTGTTATTAAAGCAAATATTTAGGGTGTCTTTTTTTAGCAGAATTAAAAATCAGACAGAGTTAAAAACATGGAAAGAAAAGAAACAATAGTTTAATATTGCAGCTATGGAGAAGTTGGATTTGACCCCCATTTATGCCCAGAATTCTATGTTGATGTATGACTTCAAACCTTTATTTTTTTCTCAAAGCTGAATTTTTGCAGAAGATCTTGGATTTACTCCAAGAATTCTTAGAGAAGTTGAGGTGTGGCCTCAGCACTGTCCAGCACAGGGGGAAAATCACTTCTCCTGCTGCTTCTCACAGAAACCAGGATGTCCTTGGCATTCTTTGTCACCTGGGCACATCTGGGCTCGTGTTCAGTCTCTTTTGACCAAAACCCCCAACTCTTTTCCCACTGGGCACATTCCAGCCCCTTTCCCACTGCCTGTAATGATGATGTGGCAAAAATAAAGGTGGATCCTATTCCTGACTCTGTGCTAACACATCCTTGGATCCCAGGCCTGCCCTAACATCTCTCATCTGCAGCAAAAAATAGATTTTCACCCAGACAGAGCCGTGAGCAGGTTTGTGGTGTTTGGCACTTGTCCTGACATGTCCCTTGCTGCCACAGCCATGGGGGATGAGTGACATAAAAGCCATTTTTGCCAGGTTTTCACTCCTCCCATCCTCTGGAAGCTATTCTTGGATGGGTCAGTACAGCCAAGACTCAGCTCTTCTGCACCAGCAAACTCATGGAAAAAAGGCTTGATTGTATCAGAGACTGCGGCTCCGGGAACTTTATCTCCCAAAATGTCTGATCCCCTGCAAGAGGCAATCCCAGGAATTCTGGTGTGTGCAGCAGGGAGTTTGGTTTAGCATAAACTTTCAGGGAAGAGGGGCTGCTGGATTTACTGGAGCTTCCTTTCCCGTGAAAAGGATTCTGTTTAAAACGCTGAGTAATCCACGGCACAGCAGCTCCTGGGGGCTATTTCAGGAATAGAATCATTGGCTGCGTGGAATTTTTTCCAGGCTGAGAACCATCACCTTCTTTCAGCTCCTCAGAAACAAAGTGCCTGTAACAGAGACATTTTCTTCACAGAAACAGCCAAGAGATAATGGCAGGGTGAAAATCCAGGGAAAAACAAACTTTCCTTCAGAGGGACATGGTGGGACTTTTGGGCATGTTCCAATGGCCCTGCTTTTCCACCTCTGTGCTGATGTAAAGTTGTTTTCCCTCATTTAATTACCCTAATTTAATTATCTCAGCCTGTCAATCGGTGCTGGTGCAGGGAATCATTGAATTGTGGAATCCTTTGGAACCAGATTCATGGAATGGTTTGGGTTGGAAGAGACCTGTAAAGGTCTTTTAGTCCAAAGGCAATGAAATGAGCAGGGACATCATCAATGAAATCAAGTCAAGGTTAATTAGGGCTTTATTCAAAGCCTGATGAAGTCACAGCTGTTGTGAGCACAAGAGTTAAAACTGAAAGAGAAGTTTTTGTGCCCTGCAACACAACGATTTGAACTCTTATAAGAAAGATCTTGGTGTGATTTTAGCCCAGCTTTCACTTTACAAACCAACTCCTGGTCATGGTTCAAGAGGGATCAAGATCCAGGGACCATTCCCAGTTTTTTTATGCAACCACAAGGATTTAGAGCTGGAGACAGGACCATGTCAGGAGATGCAAGTCATGATCACATCATGTCTTGAAGTGCTAATTAGAGTAGTGGAGATGAAAAGTCAAAATTAAACAAAAAACTGGCAAAACCCCCTCATGTTTTGCTATTTTAAAACTCCAGATCAGTTAAACTCAGTTCTGTCCTACTGAGAAGGAAATTTACAATTTCATTGAATAACAGATAAAATCAAGTTGCAATAATTTGGTTTTATCTTTTGAGCTTCTGCTCCCTTTGAGGACCCCTTTTCATACAGCTGGTCAAAAACTATTCCTGATGAAACCTTTCCCTTGCAGGAAGTGTGGCTTTTATCTAAACAGACAAGGAAAATAGCATGAATGATGAAATGTTTCAATTTTCCAGTGGGATTTTTTTGACTTCCCAAGTGTTTCAGCTGAGGGTTTAAATGTCCTGCTGGGGGTGAGATTTTTCTGGGGCAGAGATTACAGAACTCCAAATCACTGACAAGAAATTCTCAACCCCATCACAAAGAGCAAATTATATTTCTCCTGGCAATGAGCCCCAAGGCGATCAAAGTTTTAAAGGTGGATGATTCAAAGAATAAGGTTTAGAACTGGTCCAAAATTCCAAATTTAGGGCTCTTAAGATGGGGTAATTCTCATCCGAACCAGATGTGTTTTAGCTATTTTAACTGAGGTGATCACTAGAGAGAAGAACAAATCTGTGCCCAAATTAGGCTTAAAAGTCTTAATTTTAAACTCTTGCAATTAACAACGATAAATCCTTGTCTCCAGCTCCTCTGAAGCCTCTCAAACTAAGACCATATTTTAATTTAGTCATTCCTAATGACTAAAGCCTTGGAGCTGGTCCCACAAAGATTCCCAGACTTAGATCTCTGTGAGCACCTGGATTTGGTGTTTTTTTCATGGAGCTGTGATTTCAGGGGTATTTTTTACACCTCCACAAGAGAGATGTCCCTGCTCATGGCAGGGCGGTGGAATGAGATGATTTTCAAGGTCCCTTCCAACCCAAACCCTTCTGGGATTCTACATTGTTTGTTCCCCCATGTTTTACAACATTTAGGAGTTGCTTTCTGCATTTTTAACTTGCAGCTTCTTCACTTTGCTTCCCAATGCCTCAATCCAGATGGTCCCAGTCACAGCAGGACATTTTAAGCCTCTTTCAGACTAATTCCTTGATTAATTCACTCTGGTTTAAAGTATCTAATCCTAGGCTGGGTTTTCCAGTATCCCACCTATGTTGGAATATTCCTCCCACAGTGTTAAACAGGAGCTGTGTTTTCCTTAAATATCATCCATAATTATTTTGTGTGAGTTTTCTGTTGCCTCCAAAATCCCCTCTTGTTCTTCCTTTATTTTTTTACACCTCTTTTCCTGACACTTTGTGTGTGATGGATGCAGACCAGACCAGAGCAGAAAGGTTCATTCCCATGTCTCCAGAATCCCATCGGATCGCGGGAGTTTGGATCTCCCACATGGGATGGGAATAAATTTCAGAAGGGAAAGTTCTCCGTGGCTGTGACACACAGTGCAAAAGAACCTTGGCAACCCTGACACCACTCTTGGTGTAGCTCAGCCTCACAACCCAGTCAAGGAAGAGCTGGAATTGTATCCGTGTTTGTCTGGCTGGAGCTCCAGGACACAAAATATTTAATATGGATGAAGTCAGAACAAGTTTAGGTTGAGCTCACCTCAATTTTTCTGTCATTTCCAAAGTTTGTTGCATCCACTCTGCAGATTTAAGGAAGAGATGTGCAACTTGCAGCTAAAATTTTTTATTTAAATGCTCACAATTTTATAAAAATAAAACTCTGTATATGAAATATTTGCTATTCCATGCATTCCCCCTCTTCCGAAGGATTTCATCTTCCTTAGTGACCCTTGAAAGCTTTTTAAAACAGACTGACAGCAACATTTTCTGATGAAAACAAGTTTTTAAAATGTTTTTTAGCTTAAAGATAGGACCTGGAATGGCTCTGCCATTGTATAAAATGCGTTGTATATTTTGGAGAGTTAGGGAATAAATTATGGGAATAACTCCCAGAATGGGAATAAGGCAAGGCAATCTTTTTTTCCAAGTCAGGGTAACACTGGGCTTTTTCAAAATAAAACTCATTGACAGGATTGATGTTTTTTGTTTATTTGTATATTTTTATGCATAAAATGAATTTTTCCACACACCAAATGTTACATCATCATCCATCCTACAAATTCCAAACCTTTCCAGCTGCTGACAGTGCTCAGAATTCCTATTTGATTCCCGGACATTGTCTTAATCAACATTTACTTGAGAAAAATATCAGTGAGGAAGGGAAAATGAGTGACAACTTTGGACCATTCACCATGGCCTGAAGAGTGTTGGAGTTTTAGGGATGACAAGTCAGTTTTCCTCAATCCAAGATAAAATTACCCCTAAAAAATTGGATTGTGAAGCTAAGAAAGGACTTTCTTTCACTTTGACTTAAAAAATTGTGTGGGAAATAATATTTCATAGCAAAATTTTGTTTTTAAGGAATATTTTCCTTGATTTCCTTTCATAAAAAAAAAACTTCCAAAAGAGGCAAATGTTTGTAATTAGAGTAAAAAGTTCTGTTCAGTTTCAGGATGTTGCCTGGAAAGGGAAATTTTCAAATTCCCACCATAAATATTTGGTGAGGAGCCGTTGCTTTTTCAGCTGAGGAGTCAAAGACTGGAGCCTTATACCCATGAATCTTTAGTGGGATGATGTTACATTACATCACTGCTCCGTCAGGATCCAGCAATTCCATGGATTTTAAGGAGGACAGAACCTTACAGTTGCACCCTTTCAGCTGACCTGGACCACACACCATGGACCCTTTGGAATTCGGTAATTCCAGCCCTCCTTCTGTGCCTACTTGTCCAAGGAAATGGATGGCTCAGCTCATATCTCGCCAGAATGACTGGAAAACTCCTGGAATCCTGGTGAAGCAGAGCTGAGCAAGGCTTTTTGTGCTTGGACAGCAAGGCAAGCACAGGAATTGCTCTGGGAAATTAGGGATTTATGGAGATGGAATTATCGTGATTATCCTGTGAACATCCCACCTCTGTAGCAAAATTTTGGGAAGGCCTTTTCCCAAAGCTGCTGGAAGGCAACAGCGAGGTTCCAGAGAGGCTGTGGATGCCCCATCCCTGGAAGTTCTCAGGACCAGGTTGGACAGGCTTGGAACAACCCGATCCAGGGAATGACATCCCTGCCTATGGCAGGGGTTGGAACGATGTGAGCTTGGAGGTCCCAAACCATTTTTGGATTCTGGGATTTCTTTTTCTTCCTCACCACATTAGAAATGAAGATGTTCCTCTGCCCAAGCATCCACTTTTCCATGAAATTCATGGAGCTGCTTCATCCGCAGTACTTCCCGTGCCTGAAGGGGAATCCATCCTAATCCATCATAAATAACCCACATTCCTTTTGCTGCCTTTCCCGTGGTTTTCATCCCAACAGGTTCATGGAATGGCAACAAAAAAATCCATATAAACAAAACATTCATGGGATTTATCCCAAAGTTTCTCAGATTATTTTTATTTATATATTCTCAAATTATATGAAAACAAAAGTTATAAATTTCATTTTTTTAGAGGCCAACTGAATATTTTCAAATTTATCACCTTGATAAAAATAAGACCCAGTGATTAAACTCATTCACTGAAATATTTTCAGATAACCACCATTGTAAATAGTCAAAAACAGATTAAAAAAATCTATCATTATCCCAAATTTCTGACTGGATGTTTGAAAAATTAACAATTTACCCATTGCCATATATAGTGTGGGCTTGAATCAGGCACTTGGGCTTTTCTAAATCTGTCTGATGCCTCATTTATCCCTAAAATAATTTATTTCAGATTAAAAAATCCATATTCCTGGGAGTAATTTAAAGCATCACCTGCAGTATTTTTCCCAGAATTTTGTCCACATTATCCTGGACAATTCCATGAAATAAAAAAACCCCATAAGGCACATTTGGCACAATGGTTGTATATTGAATTTTTCCATACTCAAATGTATGCAAAAGGTGCACAACACAAACTCATTCCTTTAGGAAAGGGAGAAAAAATTGGGATTTGCTGCCACAAACCAGCTAAAAATGAGAGAAGCAGTTCCTAAACTTTAGTCAGCTCTGCAATAAATAGTTTCGATTAAAAAAACTCAGAAGGTTTTGTGATTTTAAACCCCATTCCCAGCATTTATTTTTAAATTGTAAATTATTCCCAGCAGGAATCTTTTTTTCCATTATTTTTTTTTAACACTTATCCAAAAGGAGCCCCTTCTCCTGCTTAAACCCTCAGGTCCAATTGCAACCCAAACAAGGAGTGATTGAACAATGCCGTTGGGTTTTTCCTGGGAAGATGCCATGAGGAGCAGCCACGTGGGATAAATCCCTCCTCAGTGTCAATCCCAGGCTCCTCTGAGTGGGAAAAGACAACAAAAGGTGTCCCAGAAAGAAGTTTGGGATTGGTTTCCAAGATAACAACAAAAATAAGCCTGGAGGTGTTTCTGAACGAGCCCTGGAGGCTCGTGGGTGGTCACGGCCACCTCGGTCAGACTTTCCATGGATCCTGACACGGGATGTGTGTGGCTTTCCCTGAATAATGGAGTTTTGATGGAGATTAACTAATCTCGGGTGTGTCTTTCCAGGGAATGTCAAGGAAGGAGAGACGGGCTGGAACGGGAGCCGCGAGAAGAGGAGCTGAAAGGGAGGAGTTGCTCCAGGAGACAAGACCCAATTATCCAAATATTCCCTGCTGGTCTCGGAGTGGAATCTTTCCAGGACAAGGAAAAATACAGTATTTAAAGAGGTTTAGCTGATACAATCACTCCTCTGGGATTTATTCCATGCTTCTCCCTTTATATCTCTTTTTCGTGGATAATTCTGGTGGTGACCTAACTGGAAAACCCTGACATTTGTTGTCATTAAACCATCTGGGAAGAGCTGCTGGAAAAAGGAGAACATATTTCTTAGGGAAAACATAAAAATAAAGAACTCCTCAGTGCTTCTTTCCCTTTCTGAAAACATTTTCTGGTGAAAAATTGATGTTCAACCCTGAATTTACTTTTTTCCTTAGTGCAATATCATATTTCAGTGACAAATGTTGTGTTTGTGTGTGTTTCTTCTTTTTATTATTATTTTTATCATTATTTTTACCAAAATCATAAAGCCTGACCTGGTCTAGCACAGCTTATCACTTGGGTGCTCCAAGGAATTGAAGTTTGGACCAGAGAACTCTACTGGTACCTTCCAACCAATTCAACAATTTCAAAATTAAGGAGGCACAAGGAAAGAAAATTATTTTTGCAAGGAGTCCTGAAGAAATTACTCTGAATTATTTTTAATAGACGAGAGAAGACTTCAACTCCTCTCTTTGGTTTTGTGACTTCCATAGATTCTTGTGAAAATCCCACCCACTGGACCTGCAGAATTATGGAGAGATTTTCCATTAATCCTAGAAAAGCATGAGCCTAAACCCCACCTATATCCAATGTCAAGCTGTTATTCCATTTCCTTCAAAACCCCCAGGTGATATCCATGGCTACATAATTTATATATATTTATAGTCTCCTGTCAATCAACCGATTATAAATTATTGGCGTAGAAAAGAAAGCAAATTTGTCATGATAATGTGGTTTCTTTAAGTTCCAAAAAGATCCAGGACTGCGAGTTCTTGGAAAACAGGATTTGAAGAGAACTCAAGGTGTGTGGATTTCATGGGAAAATTCCTTCTGTAGTGTTTGGAGAACTAAAAAGATATCAGTGAGATAAAAATCAGCTGATTTATTGGAACACTTCAGACAGGAAAGTAAATTTGGGCTCCAGGAGCCATTCTGGTGTTAAATCCTGTATACTGGGCCTTCAACATTAAAAACTAAATTTAAAAAATAGAATAATGAGAAAACACAATGATTGAACTGATTTGACATTCAGACCATTTTCAGGAGGGAAAGAAATTTTTCAGAATGAACTGAGAAATTAATTATTTTGATTATTGAAATTATTTTGATTTTTCAGATGAAAAATCAAAATATGACTTGGTTATACCCTGCATGATTTCATTACAAGCTTTTCATTACTAAAAAATCAAGCTCTGAGAAGAATCACAGAGGCTGGAAATTCAGGAAAGACAGAGGAAAGATTTTTTTTTTACCCAGGAGAGTTTTCAGGACCAGACAGAAGAATGATGCAAGAAATAAAACTTTATCACTCCTAAACAGATCTGGAATTAAAACCCCGAGAGATTAAAGGTATTCTCAAATATATTTTGTTCATTTATTTGAGATGATGTTAATTCCTTGAAAAAAATCTTGAATCTTCTCCAGATTTATTCAGGAAAACCAAGGATTTGAACCTGAGCTCCAATTTCTATGTGTCCAAATCCCCTGGCTCTTTAGGATCAATTATTTTCTCTTTTCCTCTCTCTCTGTTCATCCTTTTTGTTATATTTTAATTCCTTGAAGTCCCTCATTTTCCTTCCATCTGGTAGGAAAAAGAATTCTCAACCTGTCAAGGCCCTTTCCCACCGCCCAGTAGAGAATATTAATAAATGGCCGGGTTTCCCAAAGATCAGATGGAAACATTCCTGGAGTTTTCCAGATTATTTCAGCTATCCCTGAGCTCTTCCAGTGTGGTGTCAGATGATTTTTATAAATACCTGTGAAGACACTGAGAGAATTTGGTAATAAAATCATCTTTGAGGTGGTCTACAAGCAAAGGGAATTAAAGAAAACCATTTCTTAAAGAGACAAGACTAAAAAGCAAATTATGCTATGGAAGAAGAAAGTTAAGATGTTTAAAGATGGAGAAAAGTGGCTAAATCACTGAATATTTATTTGTTTCAAACAGGAAAAAAAAAGGGAATTCAGACCAAAAAGAGCCCAGATGCCCAGAAAGACCAAGGAAAAAAAAAGATAAAATAAACAAAACTGACATAAAACCAATTAAATGTCTCACTACAGACAGTAGCGAGTTTGTAGCTACAGCAGGAGCTGCCAATGCACACATCGATTTTATTGGAGCTTTTAACACTGTCTCACATGACATTCTCAGAAATAAACATAGAATGGATTAAATACCATGGGTTGGAGGCAAAAAAAAAGCTGGAAAACCTAGTGGGAAAATAGGTACAAATGGAAATTTATAGTGAGTGAGTTCTTTGAGGGAAATGTCTGACAATGAATAAGGGGAGATGATGAACCCTCATCATCACCATCATCATCATCATCATCCCCATCATCACCATCACCATCATCATCACCATCATCATCATTGTCATCACTGTCATCATCGCTGTCATCGTCATCGTCATCATCACCATTGTTGAGGATTCAGAGTGTAGAAGAAAGGAAAAGAGTTCAGATCTTTGATAGTAGTAAAAAAAGAATGGATCAACACAAAATTTTCATTATGTGATTGTTTATTCAGAAAAAAAATAGGATCATAGTCAGGAAGGACCAATAGAAGGGGGTGTGGGCATCTGGGGATAAAATCTCTACAAAATATGGGATGCTCAGAAATAGGTTGCCCTGAACTCCTGCAGGGAAGATTTGGGGTGTTCTGGTGGGTCATAACTGAGTGAAAACCAACTTCCTTTACCTGTGGCCAAAGGAAAAGAGCATCTGGGAATGTGTGGACCAACATCTCTTAGGAACGACCTAGGAATAGCAGGTCCTGTCCTTGTTTCCTTTTAGACTCCCAGATTCATTTTGTTTGGAAGGGAATTTAAGGTGTCCATGGGCAGGGACCCCTTCCACTATCCCAGGGTGGTCCCAGCCCCATCCAGCCTGGCCTTGGACACTTCCAGGGATCCAGGGGCAGCCACAGCTTCTCTGGGAATTCCATCCCAGCCCCTCCCCACCCTCCCAGTCAAGAATTCCTTCCCAATCTCCCATCCATCCCTGCCCTCTGGCAGTGGAAGCCATTCCCTGTGTCCTGTCCCTCCAGACCTTGTCCCTCTCCAGCTCTCCTGGAGCCCCTTTAGGCCCAGTAAGTTCTCCCTGAACCTTCTTTTCTCCAGCCTGAACAATCCCATCTCTCTCAGCCTTTCCTCATGGATGCTCCACATTTGGTGACAGCATTTCCAAAGATTCCCTCATCCTGTTGACTTGGGACACAAAGGATGAATTTTCATGGCAGCACCTCCCACAATTCTAATGCCAAACCCCAGAGCTTTCCCAGCAGGACAGGAGAACCAAAGGAAAACACTGGGCTTTATTTTTAAGTGGGATCCAATGTCTCTGCAAGGGACCAAGGCAAACACCCAGCTCCAAACTCCTGAATTTGTAGATATGGATAGTCTGGATCTGAGTTTCACGGCTCAGCCCTCCTCTAAGTGGGACTTTTAGTGCTGCCATGAAAAATCCAGCATTCCATCTGCTGTATGCAAATCCCTCCTTATATTTTCCTTTGGAGACCTCCAAATGCTCTTAAAGCAGCCGAGCCTCTTCCTGAAGAATGCTGTTTATGCTTTGCTCCATGCAGTTCCAACTTGATCCATTTCTCCACGTGGGACACTGGAGTGGGAATGCAAACAGGCTGGCAGGTTTTATTGGATCACCTTTTATTAGGAGGAGAAATCCCCACACACCATCAACAATGATTCTTTTTACAACAGCCCACCTCACACTCTCTGTGTGTCCTTGACAGCCAAAATTTGCTCCTACTTCGAGATTTTTTATTTTCTCTCTCCCACTGTGATGAAGTTTATCCACTGTAGCTCATGTTGCCACCTGGATCATGGAATCGTGGAATGATTTTGGTTGGAAGGGACCTTAAAGATCATTTTTTTCCATCCCTGCCATGGCAGGGACACCTCCCACTGTCCCAGGTGCTACAAGTCCTGGCCTTGGACATTCCCAGGAATCCAGGGGCAGCCACAACTTCTCTGGGTATCCCATCCCAGCCCCTCCCCACCCTCCCAGCCAGGAATTCCTTCCCAATCTCCCATCCATCCCTGTCCTCTGGCAGTGGAAGCCATTCCCTGTGTCCTGTCCCCCCATCCCTTGTCCCTAGTCCCTCTCCAGCTCTCCTGGAGCCCCTTCAGGCCCTGCAAGGGGCTCTGAGCTCTCCCTGGAGCTTCTGCAGGGGAACATTCCCAGCTCTCCCAGCCTGGCTCCAGAGCAGAGGGGCTCCAGCCCTGGATCAGCTCCAGGGCCTCCTCTGGATTCATTCCAACAGATCCACAGGTTGTGAAGGTTCTCACATGGACCCAGTGAAAGTTGTCACAGGGATCCTGTGAAGGTTCTGTGAAGGTTATCACACAGAACCAGTGAAGGTGCTCACATGGATCCAGGGAAGACTCTCACATGGATCCAGTGAAGATTCTCACACAGATCCTGTGAAGGTTCTCACACAGATCCTGTGAAGGTTCTCACACAGATCCTGTGAAGGTTCTCACACAGATCCTGTGAAGGTTCTCACATGCATCCAGTGAAGGTTCTCACACAATGTGTTGGCTGCCCACAGCATTGCCAACTCCAACCCCTTTGGAATAACAGCCTTAGGGATGGTTTCTCAAGCATCCAAAATCTTCTGACTGGATTGAAGCAGTGGGTGCTGCCAGCAGTGGGTAAAGGCAATGGCAGACAGAGGAGAAGCAGGATCTTCATTTCTCCTTCCCCACATGTCTCCCCTTTTCCACAGGAAGAGAGATCCAGCAGAGATGAGGTCAGGAATTGATGACTGCAGGAAGTTTTATGAGCTTTAATTTCCACAATATATCTTTAACCTCCAAAAATATCTGGTTAAAACTTTTCATAATTGTCAAGCATCATCCCTGGAGACACAAAAAGGCACAAACTCAGTCATGGATTTTATTTTCACCCATTGCTTCTCTTGTTTTGTTGCCTTTGGTTTGAGCTGTCCAGTGCCCAAATTTCTGCTTATACAGAGAACTCTTCAGATAATCCACTTCTTTTTTCCACCAAAAATATCTGCTGGGAGCATCAATGTGACACGAATTCTTGGAGTTCTATGTTCCAGAAAGGAGTAGTTGTTATTAAAATGGAAATTTCAATTATTCCTGAAATTGCTGTGAGTTTTGTGTGACTGAGACCACCTTCATTGTTAGAGAACATAAAGCTGGGAAAAGGAGGGAAGAAAAAAGGAAAAGAAAGGAAGAAACTCCCTTGGCAAGGTGGAAGTTTTCTGTGAATGTCCTGGGAGCAGCATCCCAATAGAGGGTTTTTTTCAGTAAATTATTC
>WBNO01030959.1:47331-70598 GCA_013400575.1 Peucedramus taeniatus
TTTTTTTTAAAAAAAAGAAAAAGAAATTTTATAAAAAAGAAATAAAAAATTAATTTAAAAAAAAAAGAAAAACAGACATTGGGGAAGAGATTGCAAGAAATAAAGGGGGGAAAAAAGCAAGAAAAGGGAATAACAATAAAAGATCTTTGTGGTAAAAATGGGGGGGAACGAAAAAAGGAGGGGAAAAAAAAGAAGCTGGGCAGAATCATGGCGCTAACTCCGAGCAATTTGCACCTTGTGCCCAGCTCATAACTCTCTGCTCCACGGCTTCCACAGCCCAGGATTTATGGCTGACAGTCCCAAAGTGGTTTGGAAATGGCACAGCCCCGAGACCTTGTGGTGGGGCTGAGGGATGGTTGAGAAAACAGAAGCGAGTTAATTTATGGGAGTGTTCCGTGGGGCTGGAATTCCAGCTCTCCTCTAGTGGAAAAGTTTTGCACGCACACACAGACACAAAATTGCCTCTTCTTTTTTGGATTCTGACTCGGTCTCTCTTTATTCTCCTCATTTTTAGTTCTCATTTTTGTATCAGAACCTCTACTCACTCTAAAGAAAATCCCATTACATTATTTTAAAAACTCATTCTTTTATTTTTTATTTAATTTCTAAAACTTTTCTTAGCTAAGGAGAATAAAATTTCCTTTTTAAAATTCCTTCTTCTTTTGTCTCATATCCTGCTTACTCATAAACATTTTGGAATTTCTTTGAAAAGCAGAACCATGAAATTCCCTAAAAAAATTAAAATAGTAATTTCAATGAACTTCAGACGTTTTTAAGTTGTTGAATTTTCAGAAGATCAGGGAAATAATTGTTCTTTTAATCTCTGAAAATGTGTCTTGGGAAAGAACTAAAATGTGTATTTTCCAGCTCTTCCTTACATGATAAATGTGGTTTGGGAGAAAATCCTGGTTTCCATTGGGTACTAAGAGGATCCTACAACTGAAATCTTCCTGCCCCTCTGGATTGAATGCAGGAAGCAAGGGGAGGTGAAAGGAGGCAGATGTGGAGCCACTGGATTGTGCTCCAGCATTCCCAACATTTGGAATGTCTGCAAATGTCAGCATTGGAAACATTCGGGATCCAGCCAGGAAGAAAGACCTCAGTTCTCACTGGGAGAGCTGAGGAGATGGGATGGGTTTGGATCACACTGAAGGAGATGATGTTTTCCAAACTTTTCCTGGGAATTCTGGCATGGGATAAATCAGTCACGCACCGACCAATAGCGTAGTCTGGGATCTGCAGGTGCAAACCAGATGTGAACAGCACAGCTGGGCCATAAAAGGTGTCAGATTTATGAGATTTATCAGATTTATCAGATTTATCAGTATCAGGTAGTCCACACTTTGTCCTTCCTTAACATTATCCTTTGTCCCATGCACCTGATTTCCCCTCCCAGTCCCTTGTGTTTTTCCAGGAGCAGATTAACACTCGAAAGTCAGTTCTGGGCTCTGCTTAATGGTTTCCCACTGCCAGAGGGCAGGGATGGATGGAATACTGGGAAGGAATTCCTGGCTGGGAGGGTGTGGCGGCCCTGGCACAGGTTCCCAGAGAAGCTGTGGCTGCCCCTGGATCCCTGGAAGTGTCCAAGGCCAGGCTGGACAGGGCTTGGAGCAACCTGGCTGTGGATATCTCTCTCTGTCAGTGAAACACACCATAGATACAATATTTTTCCCCTTTTTCCTCATTTTTTCACGTTTTCCCCCATTTTCCCCTTTTTTGTTTCTACTTTACCCTCATTTTTCACATTTCTTCTTCATTTCTTCCCATTATTCCCATTTTTTCCCATTTTTTTCCATTTTTTCCCATTTGTTCCCATTCTTCCCCATTCTTCCCCAGTTTTTCCCACAAACAGCCCTTCCTATGAGAGCCACCCAGACAATGCCACCTTGGATCTTCCCCTTCATCCCTGCCCTAAATCCAGCTCCAGAGGCTGTGCTCCAGCATGTCCCTTCCCCTCATCCCCTATCAAGGCAAGGATGTCCCGCGAGGCCAGAGCTGGGTGTAAAGCTCTGAGATAGCCCCGCTATCACCTCCCCCTCGGGGTGAGAAGAGGCGTTATCAGCCCGTCAGGAGATAAGGAGCTCTGCCCTGAGTGACAGTGCCAAGATAAATGGCCCCGCATTGACTTGTTGATAAGGCCCCGGCTTAAATCCAAGGAAGCTCCCTGATCCAGGAGCTGGAATACAGCCCCACCAGCCAGGAGAGGGATTGAGGTGGCCTCCAGCAGCTATTTTTGAGCACAGCTGAAATAGCTCCCCAACAAAAAAGGGTTAATCCACTCCTGGCTTTAAGCCCTGGTTTTGGCATCAGCTCCTGTGGGATGCTGGAATCAGTTTGGGCTCCCAGGCTTTTGTTTCTCAGCCACCAGGATGGATTATGTCCGGCTGATCCAGGGAGAAAGACAATCCCACCCTATGGATGTCATCTCTGACTTGTTTTAGCCCCTGATCTTGCCCAGTTCACCGCCAAGGATCCATTGGAAACATCCTTTTGGGATTCCAGGAGATTGCCCAGGTCACCAGTAAGGATCCGTTGGTAACATCCAGGCTCCTTTTGGGATTCCAGGAGGTTGCCCAGTTCACCAGTAAGGATCCATCAGTGATATCCAGGCACCTTTTGGGATCCCAGGACATTTCTCCATTTACCACCAAGGATCCAGCTGTGATATCCAGGCTCCTTTTGAGATCCCAGGACATTTCCCAGTTCATCACCAAGGTTCCATCAGTAACATCCAGGCTCCTTTTGGGATCCCAGGACATTTCCCAGTTCATCAACAAGCATCCACTCTTCTCTTGGGATCCCAGGAGATCCATTGCTATTGTTGGAAACTTCTCCCAAGATTCCAAATTCTCCATCCAAATTTTCCATGTGTCATCCCATGCGTTGGGATTATCCTCCTACAATAACACTAAATAATTGCTCACCCTCTTCCATGCCCCACACTCTTCCTGGAACTTCAGGCCTTATTTCTCTCCATCTATTTGCTGTCAGTCTGTGTTACATCTTTTAGTTTTTTTGGTGTTCTTGAATAATCTGATAGTCAATTATTAATTTTGATTTCATTCTGATCAATGTATTGATGAGTGTATAAGCCACATACTGTCTTTGTAATAGAATGGAATTCCAGGATGTTCGGGTGACAAGGGACCTTCAAGTTCATCTCGTTCCACCTCCCACCATGGGCAGCGACACCTTCCACTATCCCAGGCTGGTCTTGGACACTTCCAGGGATCCAGGGGCAGCCACAGCTCCCTTGGGAATTCCATTCCAAGGCCTCCCCACCCTCCCAGCCAGGAATTCCTTCCCAAAATCCCACCTAACGCTGCCCTCTGGCAGTTTAAAGCCATTAAGTAGAGCCCAGAAATGAAATGGGAATGTTTGGTGAACTCAGGAGATACCAAGACTTTAAGACCAAAATCTAATTTCATGACAAGTTCTTGATCACTTCATGGTCCAATTGAAAATTAATTAATTCTGAGGCAATTGTTGAAATTTCCAGCTTAGAAGAGACTGAAAAACCCCTGTGGCAACCTCAGAAAATTCCCTGAGAGTCATCCTATTGCTCTGAGGCAGCTGCAGAGATTTTGGGATCCTTTCAGAAGCACAAATTTCTCAACACTCTGGAACATATCCCCCAAAGCCATGGTTCACTGCACTTTTCCTTTTGATGAAGAATTGAATAGCAGAAAAAACTTCTGTTTGGACCATTTTCCATAAAACTCTTAGGATCTCCTGCTGCTTTCTTTCCCAAATGTTTGTTTTGTGGACCACCACAATGGTCTGTATGAATTATTGGTGGTCTGTGCTCTTTAATGTGGGGAGTTACTGCTTTATAATACATTTAATATTTTTATGTTGTTTTGAGTCAATATTTTCATTTTTTCAACAAAAAAATTAACTCGAAAAATGCCAAAAAATGCAATCACTATGGAGCTTTCTGTTCTTACACTCATATAAAAATATTATGGTTTTTAATGAAAAAACAACTCATAAAGTATTTTCTGTTCAAAATCATTTTGGAAGTTATGAAAATTTTTGGTTTATTTAAGATCTACATTCTAAGTAGTACGAAAACAGGTTTCAGTAGCAAAGAGAAAAAAAAAATTACACCAGTTTTAAGAAAAAGAAAATATGGGAATGAGAATTTTAATAGGAAAGATATTAGGAAATAGTTTATTGGAAAAAGGGAATTGACTTTCAGCACTCAGAGGTGGTAATTAGGTGCCAATATTGAAATTGTTCACGACATCAGCTTGGCCATTTTTCACTGGCTCTGGTTGCCCATTTGGGATGGGATCAGACACCTTCCATGCTTTGGATACTCCCCGAGGAGCTTTTTACTGCCCGGGCTTCCACCACAATTCATGGGAAGGAGGGGAAGGAGAGGGAGCAGGAGGAGCGACATTCCCAGCACCCAGCCGGGTTCCTGCTCTGAATCATCCCAAATTATTTGTTGACAACAGGAAATCTCAGCAGCTGAGTCAGCTGAGAGAAGAACCAAAGTTTTGTTGGGATGAGGATCCACTTCCAAATTTTGGTCCTTGTTTTATCCGACCTAAAATGTTTGTGTAAAAAAAACCCAATTTTTTAAACTTCAGATGCAGCGTGAGATATTTTATCTGCTGATTAAGACAAAAATCTGAATTTGTCGCAAATATCAGCACCTTGATGCCAATGAAATTCCCAGTGGGAATGGATTTTGGGAGAGGAGGTGTGTCTCCATTTAAAGGAGGTGTATTTATATGTGTGTGTCTCCCTCTATGCATAAATAGACACCCTCACACACATTCCATGTTTGGAAGCGCTTTGGAGTAGAAAGTTTGGCTTCCTAAGGAATTTTCTGTGTTTTCTGGCAGCCACTTCCAGCCAGGTTAACCTGATATTTCCCACAGAACTTCAGGCCAGGGAATGTGATTATAAAACTTTCCCATCCAGGCAACATTTTAAACCAAACTCATGATACTGAAGGATGGACAGATTCTATTCCCAATGTGTTTGTGTATGATGAATCCAATGGATGGGACAGCTTTAGAACCTCTATACAATATTTTTCCTTCTTTTTTTCTACTTTTTTTTCCCATTTTCCCTCTTTTCTCTTTCCTTTCCAGAAGAGAATTAGCAGAAGAGAAACCATTGGCCAAAAGAACCAGGTCCATCAGAGCTGACTGGGGTTGAACTCTTGGAGCCAAATCTGAACCTCAAAGACCCACCACAGTCTTACATTGAAGAAAATAAAAGGAAAACAGAAAAAAAAATCATCAAACTCCTCCTTTTTAAATGGGATTTTGTGGCAACATAAGTGCGGAATTCCGAAAAATCAAATCAGTATTCGTGGAATAAAATATACAAGCGGATAATTTAAATAGAGCCAGGGATTGCTCCCTCCAGGCTCAAAGCTTGGAGGGAAAACCACAAAAACAAAGACCCAGAAAAATTCCTATTTCCCCCAGAACAGCCCTGATTAATCTATTTTCTGTGCAGACCTCACATGAGAAAATTGATAAAGTGCTGTGATTCCCTTCAGCCTTTGGATCCCAGCAGAAATTATCATGGAATTCCAGAATGGTTTGGGTTGGAAGGGTCCTTAAGGATCATCTCATCCTAATCCTCTGACGTGGGCAGGGACAGCTTCAACTGTCCCAGTGTAATTAATTATTATAATGAGGGGTTCATCATGTCCTGTCTCCAATATCCTCTGGAATTACAATAGAAAATCCAAGTGACTCCAGCAAGAATCCACTTCCTCATAGCAAATTATTAACTCTATAAAAATTATTTTTATTTCCTTTTTTCCTCTGAGGAACAAAATCAAGGAAGAGCTTGGAAAAGCCCAGCCAGCTTTGCTTGATTCATTTTATAATCTTAGTTATTAGCTCTGTTTGCTCTCAATTCTTCCGGAATTAATTTCTTCAGGAGTAGGAATTAATTTCACCTAAAATAACATTTAAAAACAGCATTGTCCCAGTTTGTGGCACCATTCCCAGAATGTCCCAGGAGAAGAAATTCCATCCCAAAATCTCATCTGCCCCATGCCTACTCCTAGGTTGTCCATCAGCCAAGGATCTTAATTCTGATCTTAATTTCCAAATGTGCTTAATGAGGTTTTTATCCAAGAATTTTTTAAATGGAAATTATCTGAAAATTTAATTTCTCTAAAGAAAGATGTGGAACTCCTGGGTGGAGTCAAGTGAAGGGCGACACAAATAACGAGGGGACTAGAACGTCACCAGGAGGGCTGTGGGAGCTGGGGCTATTTGGGCTCAAGAAGAGAAAATTGAGAGAGGATCTTATCAAAGTTTAGAAACATCTGCCAAGCATGGACCAGGTTCTGCTCCACAGGGCTCAGCCATGGGACGAGAAATGGGCAGGAATTGATCTCAGGAAGTCCCACCTGGACAGGAGGCAGAACTTCTGCCTTGGGCAGTGCCCAGCCCGGAACAGAGACCAAAGTGGGGGGTGGAGTGTCCTTCCTTGGGATATTCCAGAGCCATCTGGACACCATCCCATGTGCTCTGGGATGGAGCAGGGGGATGGGATCAGTGACCACTGTGCTTCCTTCCAGCCTGACCAATCCTGGAATTCCGAGATTCTGTTGTTCACTCAAATTCCAAGCACCACATAACTGAGTTCATCTCAGTTTCATCAATTTTTTTTGTGAAAAATAACCCCAAAACTGGAGGTGACCAATCCTGCAAATAATTTATCAAGCAGGATTAATTCCTGGGATTTACTGGCAGCCACTCCTGTTATTAATCCAAAATTCAAAATCTGTTAAAACCATCCCTCGATCATTTAAAAGCCTGAAAAGTTTTGCTGTGTCCTTGAATAGATTTTTTTTTTCCCCCAGTAGTTCCTAGAACTGACCCAGAAATTGCATCCAAATATTTTTTCCTACTAAAAGGCAGATATCCCTAAAAAGCATCACTCCACTGTTACTTCTGACAAATTTTGAGAATGGAAAGTGAGTTCTTAAAACATGAAAAAGGAGTTCTGGGCAAATATTTGGCCATTTGAAATTAAAGATGGCCAAAATCAGCAGCCCTGGTTTTTGTGAAATTCCTATGGAAGATCAAAGGGAATATGGGGGGGAAATGCCCATTTTTGGGTTTATTTTTAGGCATCTCCCAAAGGTTTTTTCCTAAAGAGCTTTTAGGTCTGAGCTATTATGTCTTCCCATTCATTTTTATTGGAATAAATTGATTTAAGATGATTTTGGCCAGATTTGGAAGCATTTAAAAATAATGTGATGAATAACCACAATATTTCTGAGCAACTTATATCACCTTTCTAGGAGTTACTTTCCAAAAGTGTGATAACATTTTTTTGGATGAAGGTTTGTTTATTTTTTTCCTAATTCTAAACTTCAGGAGCATAAATGTCCCTGGAGAAATTGGTCATTTCATAATCTTCAAACATAAAAGCAGAAAAATTTGATTTTAGAATAATTAATGACCTCTGGGTTTCACTAAATGATCCCACAACCTTAAGGAACCATGGAGGAAAAGAGGATTGATTATTCCACATGGATAAAACTCCACTTCGTATCCTGTCTTCATTCAGATCCCTCCTAATCTGATTGCATCCCATATCTTACTAAAAATTGGGATGAGTTACATGGATGGATCTTCCAGAATAGCCAAATAAAATCAAACCAAATTGAAGTAAAACATGAACATTCCGCAAAAATAACACCTTCCATCACTGTCTTAAATCACTGCAACATCCTAAAATTCCTTTTCAGGTTTGGGCTCAGTTCCCACTTTTCCCATCTTGAATTTTGCTTTGGGGTTTGTTTTTCTTTTCCTTTTTTTTTTTTTTTACTTTTTTTTTTTTTTTTTTTTTTTTTTTTTTTTTTTTTTTTTTTTTTTTGGAGTGTGAATGCAAATATCAACAGCAAAACCCATTCCCAGTAGGATGGAAGGGAGACACACAGAGAATATCAACCATCTCTGGAGCATTCCATGGATCTCACCAACATCTGGCCCATCCATCCTTGACTTCCCAGCCCAAATCACCACTTTTGAATTCTCTTGGTCCAGCCCCAGCCTTGTAAAGCTGAGCTTTGCCTGCACTTGTGCTGTTGACTCAGCTGCTGAGGGTATCCAGTCATTTGGGCTCTGGAGTTCTAGGCAGATGTCCGGAATTCCGGCCAAATCACTCCCTCCTGAGCTGTTGGCTGCAGGAACTGGCACAGAAGCCCTCACTAGCCCAGTTGGCCACCTGGATCCAGGCTGATCTTTGACCCTTTTCCTGGCACGTCTGAGTGTTGTAAAACTCCATTTGTTGGCAGCCATGGGAATTTCTGGGATTTTTTTTCCACAGATGTCCGCAGGAACCACAAGCTGACGTTTCCCAACCTTCCCAGGATTCCTCTGCTTATTTCCAGACCTTACAAAGTCCTCAGTGAGGTGATGATTCTTCTGTGGGAAACAGGAGAGGGAAGGAGAATCCAGGGGTTGATTTCACAGCCAGTTTTTGAGCAAAAAAAGCCCTGGAGATTGGGGCATCTTTGCTTTGCAATTCTTCAGGATTGGTTTCAGACAGCAAAGATCTCACTTGAAAATAGGGACTGGGAGCCCTTCAAACTAAAATCTACAGGTGAAGACCTGGAAATGGATGCAGTGGAGAAGATGTGAGTTAAGGAATAAAAGATAGGGAGGAAGTGATGCCTTGTGAAGGCTGACCTAGAACAGAGACTGGACAGAGCCAAAGAATAAAGTAGGGATTTATCAAAATGCCTCGATGGATCCACCTTGGGCAGCACAAGAGCCCAGCCAGGGCTACACCCAAGATGAACCAAAATGGTCCCAAAATGTACGAGGGTCTCTCCCTTTGATCAGTTCTGCTCCATTTGCATATTGACTTCATTGTCCCATTCCAGCTTTAGCCCATGCAGTCCCATCCTGATTGTTTTTCTCTCTTCAGCCCACATTGTTGATGCTCTTGGGCCTGAGATTTGGATCATTTGTCCTTGGTGCCCAGCTAGAGAAGGAATTGTTTTGTCTCCCAGCTCTGTGCAGAGAGCTCATCATCCCCTAAGTGAAGCCCAAACCCACACACTAAAGCAGCACAGAATCTGAAAAATATAAATGCTAAAACCTGAGGCATCAGAAGAACACCACATTTAAAATTTACATTTACATTTTAAACTTTCAATCCCAAAATTTCAGCCAAGCTCCTGAAGAAATTTGTAGGTTTGCTGAGCAGTGTTTAGGAAGAAAAGAATCAAAGATTCTGGGGAAGGGATCAAGGGATGGGGATAATTAAAGTTAAGGAAAAGAAAAGAAGAAGAAGGAAGATTCAAGTAATTATCTATGTGGAAGGCAGGGAGAAGAAACATCTTTCCTCTTAGCTGCTTCTTGCTGGAATTTTCTGTCAAAAAAAAGAAATATATTCATGGATTCACAGAATCCCAGGATGGTTGGGGTTGGATGAACCTTGAGGATCATCTCATCCCATGGGCAGGGACACTTCCCACTGTCCCAGGCTGCTCCAAGCCCCAATGTCCAACCTGGCCTTGGACACTTCCAGGGATCCAGGAGCAGCCACAGCTTCTCTGGGCACCCTGTGCCAGGGCCTTCCCACCCTTACGGGCAAGAATTCCTTCTTAAAATCTCCTCTAAATCTATCTAAATATTCAACTAAATTTAATCTATCTAAATATTTAATTTATATAAATAGTAATACATTATTTACATTACCAAAGACAGCAGATTAAACAACCAATTACACATTCCTGCCTTTTTCCTTTCCTTTTTTTTTTTTTCCCTATTTAAACAGGTCCAGGCTGAAATCTTCACCTCAGGGAATTTTTCCCCCCAGTTCTAAGATCCAACACCCCAAATTTTTGGGAGAAGTCAACCCTCAGATCCCAGTATGACTCAATCCCACTCACCTAACACAAAATTATCCCTCAGGAATCCAACACACACACACACACCCAGTGCTTCTAGCCAGCCCCTAATCCCGGGAAAATCGAGGTGACAACGCAAGTGAAAACACTGGTGGGAAGTTTGGATCCCGGGATACTTTTCTCCAGTCCCTTTCCCTTCATTCCTGACTCATTTTTCCCACTGGTTCATTCCTAACCAGGGGCTATTGTCTTGTGTTTGTGACATCACAGGCCGTGGCCATGGCAACAGTGATGATGTCACGGGGGTGGAATTAGCGCCTATTAACAGGAACAGGCACAGGGAAGGGATGAATAATGAGCTCAGGGCCTGGATTCGACACAAATTACCAGGAATTTTTTGGACAGGAAAAATCCTTGAAAGGTAAATGGGGCTTATATTTAAATATTATGTTTTCATTGGGCTTGGCCAGTGAACAAAAGCTGATATTTGAGTTATAAAACTGCAAACACCGGGGCGAGAACAGCTGGAGGGTCAGGAAAGTTTTTTTCCATGCAAATGAGCCAAGGATTATGACTTTATTTGGAATGCTCATGGACAGGAGCGTGTGCCCTAGAACCCAACAAAGCCCAGGGCTCATTAACATTGAGTTTCTCAGCCTGACAGAGAACTGAGTTGTGTTTAACCACACTTTGCTCTAAGTTGTCTTTCCCTTCACAATTTGTCTCTGTTTTCTGATTAACTTTAATATTTTCTCCTTTTTCCAGCCTCAAACCCTTTAGGTTTGGATTAGGGCGGATTACGAGCAGCATCCTTCACCCATCACCAACAAGCAGGAAAAAAAGCATTGCTGAAATACTGAATTTTATTAAAAATCATTGAGCACATAGAGTCTGGTCTGGATTAAACTGTAAATATTGCCTTTTTCTTCTTCTTGTTCTCTTTTGTTTCCTGAGGGGAAAAAGGAGAACTAAGATAAAGATGATAGCTATAGATGGGATATTGGGAAGGAATTCCTGTCTGGGAGGGTGGGGAGGGGCTGAGATGGAATTCCCAGAGAAGCTGTGGCTGCCCCTGGATCCCTGGAAGTGCCCAAGGCCAGGCTGGATGGGGCTTGGAGCAGCCTTGGATATTGGAAGGTGTCCCTGCCCATGACAGGGGGGGGCACTGGATGATGTTCAAGGTCCCCTTTACCCAAACCATCCACCAGCTTTGGATGTCATGGATTTTGGATCAGGAGAACTTTTCCAAACATCCAGCTGGTCCATGGGAAGGAGATAATCCCGAGATGGAAAGGGGATTTCTTTCTGGGATGGGTGAGATGGTGCCTTTCCTGGAAAATTCCTGCTGAGCCAAATCTCTCTGACAAACAGGTGCCATTCCCACCTTATTTCCTTTATTTTTCTTTTCCTTAGTCACATCCATAATTAAATTTTCTGAGCCCTCATGGTGTCCCCTGCCCATGGAACTGGATGATCTTTAAGGTCCCTTCCAACCCATACCAGTCTGGGATTCTGGGATTAATTTGAATTGTGCAAATAAGGATTCCAACCACCGGCAGCTTTTCCAACATCCAGGAGGAAACAGGAGACACCTCCAGAGGCTGCTCCTGCTGCCGCCGCGTTGTTTGTGTGGGTACAGAGAAGGCCCAGGAATCCCAGCCCTGATAACTGGAATATTTTGGGGTTAGGACAGGGAATTTGATGAAATGTGAGAGGTGATTTTATCCAAGGAGAGCCACTTGAGCATGGAATCGCCACCTCTGACCTGCAGTTCCACGAAGCTCCAAAACAACTCCTTCACTGAGCAATCACGTCCCCACTTGTCACACTGTCCTTGCTGGCACCTTCCTCCCCCTGTCCTTGATCTCTGCTATTCCTTGACATTTATTGTGGCATTTTCCTACTGGTTTAACAAAAAAAAAATTGTTTATTGTACAATTTTTTCCTATAGCAAAATACAATTTTTCCTATAGCAAAATAATAGCAGTGTGCAGTTTTCCGTTGTTACCTTGCTAAGATTTCTCTCTTTCCTTCTTATTTTCTAGAATGAAACTGGAATTATTATTTTTATTATTTTGCAAGGGAAAAAAAAAGGAATATAATCAGGAAATTGTGGCTATTTAATTCTAATCTTCTTTCGATTCAAAATTTAAGTTTTAAAGGGTCAGGCTCTGAGATTCGGACAGAAGTTTCAATTCAGGTTGAAAATCCAGCTTCAAGTCGAAACTGCTTCATCTTCAGCACCTTCAGCGCACTCAGAGAGGATTCCCAATCTGCCGAGGAGCTCCTGACGGCTGGAACACCCCGTCCCAGGCACCTTCCTGAGCTGAGTGTTTTTCCAGAGGCCCCAAGGCTCCCACTCCATCCTTTGGCAGCCTCCAGGCAGGAGGGTGCCAGCCAAGCCTGGAGGGTGCTGTCAGCGGGCAGGGATGTGCTGGGACGGCGGCTCCGGAGATCCCGGGAGGGTGGAAAACGCCGGGATTTCACTCCCTGCTCTTGACACCGGGATCAGGCTTCCCATCCGCTTCCACCGCATCCGCGACCCCTCGGATTGAGCGCGGAGCCGCTGCGGGAGATAACGGTGACCTGGGGTGTCCTCAGCTTGTCACTCCGAGTCCCAAATATCCTGAGGAGAAACAGCCCCCCTGGGACAGCGTTCACAGCTCCCAAATTATCTGCCCTGCTGTTTAGGAACTTTTCTGAGTTTAACACAGATTTTTCTGTCTAGAAATCATAAAAAAAAACCATATTTTGATTTTTTGAGGGTGTTGGAAGATGCCCCAGTGAAGTCAGCGTGATTTAAAAAGTCACTAAGTTGTGCTTGTTTAGAAGGGAGGTTGCTCCCTAAGAGGCCCCACACACATTGCTTTATAAATGTATAAAAATAAAAAAATAAAAATTTTAAAAAAATTTAATTCAATACAAATACAAGTATAAATATAAATACAAGTATAAATATAAATATAAACTTAAACATAAACATAAATGTAACTGTAAATATAAATATAAATATAAATATACGTAAAGCACATCACAGACACATCTGCCTACATGTGACTCCACACAGATGTTTAAGAGAGAGCTCCTGCTTTGATCATCTTTCATTTTAAACAGGGAAAGGCATCATTTATTTTATCGTATTTTACAGATGGGATGAGCCCAGGATCAGGGATTTAGGGCTCAGTTTAAGAAGTGTGTCACAAATTAGATGAGCTGAGAATCAGGGACCAAGGGCTGGGTTTGGGAAGTATTTGAGATGAGATGAGATGAGATGAGATGAGATGAGATGAGATGAGATGAGATGAGATGAGATGAGATGAGAATCAGGGATTACGTTGAGTTTGGGAAGTGTCTCACAGATGAGATGAGCCCAGGATCTGGGATTTAAGGCTGGGTTTGGGAAGCGTCTCACAGCTGAGATGAGCCCAGGATCAGGCATTTAGGACTGGGTTTGGGAAGCATCTCACTGCTGAGATGAGCCGAGGATCAGGCGTTTAGGACTGGGTTTGGGAAGCATCTCACAGCTGGGATGAGCCCAAGATTAAGGGCTGAGTTTGGGGAATGTCTCCACACCCTGGATGAATGAAGTCCACATCCTTGATTTTCATAATCCTTTCCCTTGAACCTCTGGATTCCTAAACAAGATCAGTGTGGCAGAACTTGGTTGACCTTTGGAGATGTTTTCCACACTGGACTGACCTTCCACAGGCTTCAGTGAAGTTGTGTGACTGTTTATGCGTAGGACAGGGAAAATTAATGTTGGGATAATGAGAAACACCCGGTGGAAAAGGTTCCCCTCGCTGCAAGGAGCAGATGCAGCACATCTGGCACCAATTCCCAACCATCCACCAACAACAGACCACGAGAAGCACCAAAAAAACAGCAGCCCCAAGTCCTGGGCTGATCCCAGCCTCTGCCGCTGCTCATGTTTTTATGGAAGGCTTCCTGCCTCGACGCTGGGGTGGCTCTTCCACGCCGGGTGAGTCACTGGGAGCGTGAGGAGCCAAAGCTCCCCACCTCTCAATCCCTCATTTATCACATCCCTCCCCTCCTGGCTGTCTGCACAGGCGTCATCGCTCTGGCTCCGGCTGCGGGGCCAACGCCGCTCCGAGCAGACAGAAATGGTGAAACGAGCAATATTTTTGCTGGTGTCGCCCTGTATCTCCATCTGATCTTGCATTTAACACCAGGCCAGACGGGCCTGACAAATCCCACTGGCTCTGAAATATTCTCATTCCAGGGAATGCACCATAGGGAAAGTATTCATCCCTCTTGGCCTGGATAAATATACAGGTACAGATAAATATGTGCACAGACATAGAGTTTAAAATACACACACCCACGTGCATTTTATAACCCTTCACCCACATATCCATAAATCTCCAAGCTCTTCCATGTAAATTTTCCCCAGAGTTCAGCTGCAGATGATTATTGATAAAATATGAACTAACGCTCGCAACATCCCCTTGTGTTTAAGGTGGAAATGAATTTCAGTAATCTCAGCCCACTAAAAGTAAAATTTTAAGCCTGGACCAGTTTTCTGGGTTTCTTGAGAGACAATAAAGAGAGACAGTTCCATCCAGACGATAATTTGATCAGGTTCAGGATTTATTGGTTAGATAGAGATGTCAAGTAGGAAGTAGCACAGAGAAGGAGAAATGAATTGGGAATGTTTGGGGTGGAATTTAGATGCTTGTTCAGAGCCCTAAGACCAGTTTTCAGTGCTGGTTAGTTCTCTGAGCTGGACACAAAAATTCCACAAATTATCATCCTTGGGAAACTACTTAGTGTAGCCAGGTGGACCTTGAGGAATAACACAGGTGACCCCAAAATAGTTATCTGTGAGCTTATGGCCTGAATTTTGGCCTCTGCAGAAGCTAAAATCACTTCAGACAAGTTGTGGTTCTCAAAATAAACTTATGGAACTCCAGATTATTGGAGACATCAGCACAGGGATCCCACCCAGGCACAGGACCTCTGGAAAATCTGCATCTTTCTGAAGTGGGGCTGGAGAATCCACAGACTTCACCAAAATATTTCAATATTCAAAGCTTCACATTCAAAGAGCCTCAGAATTCCAAGGACTGGGAGTGAAGGAGATAATTAGATGATAATTGGCCACAGAGAGATGTGGGGCTCAGCTTGGATCACAGTGTGGGACCACAGGAGGATAAGTGAAAGAGGCATTTATCTCCTGACTGAAGGACAAACCTCCAAGAATTCTCAGGAGATCATTTTAAGAAAGGGATCCTGAGAATTTTTCTTCACCTTAAGCATTCTAGAGAATCTTCCTTTTGATTTCTTCCCTGTGCCATTCACCTGGACAGAGAACGTTTAAGATCAGCTCCATTTTAGGTTTTGCAGGGATGTCAGCGATCACCAGGAATGCAGCTTGACAGGAGAAACAGCTAAAAAGAGAAGAAAAAGTGAAGTAAAAAAATATTAACAAATTACAGGGTTTAATCTCCATGTCTCCATTAGAGATTTGAAGTCCATTGGAAAGAAAATTCTTGTTTCTATAAATTACTGATGATATTTTTGACTAATTAGTTGGATTGCCAGTGATTGTTTAGGAAATTATTATAATTTCCTAAACAACAAGGATTAATGAACATGGAAGTATAAATTTATTTAATTAATTAATATTTTCATAGCTCTTTGAGAGCAGCAAATGCTAAGTTGCCTCTAAATGCAGTACACAGAATTTGGGAGAAGATCCTGGGATTGTCCAACAGTGGAATGACAGCCCTAATGCCCCCCTACTTAAAAATGACAAAAAGTGATGGAGACTCCAGAATTTCCTTGAGAAATTCCACAGCTGTTAAGTCTTGCAGGAGCTGAGCTCATGGGTGTGATTCAGCGGCGATGAATTTCCAGCACGGGGCCCTCAAAGGCTGAACCCAGCACTGGGCAGCAGCTGGAAAACCACACAACTTCTCTTCCTGACCCGTTGGAAGCGGGAATTCCACGCCGGAGGCTGAGCAAAGCCGGGATGGGCAGACGCTCGTGGCAAGTGGAGAGGTTTCAACCAGAGCATGAAGTTCACCTGGGGGTCAGAGCAGCTCTCAGCTGAGGAGAGCTCATTTTTTTTGGTCAAAAATCCACTGACTCAATCCAAAGTTTTCCATTGGCAGGGTTGGAGTTAGTTTGGAAATGATGGAAAGATTCTGCAGTTTCCAGTTCCCTGGTTTTGGAATTTGCAGGTGCTGGGATGAGCTGGAGGCTCCTGCTTCGCTCAGGGGCTTCAAAGCTCAGATCAGACATCTCCGTGCCTGGGGAAAAAAAAATTAATTTAAGCGCTCAGGCAGGTAAGTATTTAAATTTGGACATTCTCCAAAAATGCATTTTTAAAGGAAATTTGTAGGGTGTTGAAAAAAGGCAAAATTATCCATGTCATAGCGATACTGATGAACCCAAAGGATGGCTGAAGGCAACCATGACCCTCCAGTTTTTCAATTTAGGGATTTCCAGGCTTAATCCCATAATTGTGCTGCTCAGAGATTCCCTTTCTTTGCAGAAAAATGTCTCAGTATAAGTCAGAACCAGGCTTTATGACAACAACTGAATGAAACAGAAAATTCAAATGAATTCAGAAGTTTTAATTTGAATTATGATAAAATAATCTGCTTTTGCCATTGAAGGCTAAAGCAAGGATTTTATATGAGTTTAAATACAACAAGAGTGAAATATTTTGAATATTGGCTCCTTGGAATAGAAAATTCTATGTGGAGTTTCATCACTTCAAGGTTAAACCACCTGAGAACTTCAAAAAATTTCAGATGATCAGCCTGCAGTTCATAAAAAAAACATATATGGGATACTAAAAATCTTCTGGTCCATCCCAAAAAACAAAAGGAGCTTGATTTGAGTTTCAGCTCCCAAATATTTAGGATAAAGTCTCTGTAAGGAGATTTCTCTGGCATACACAGGTTTTCCTATCAGCCTTGGCTTTACAAAATGGATTTATTCCAGTTAAAGTTTGGGTTGTCTTCTCCATAAATTCCACTGGATCACACCAGATTGGGGGTGGGATAACAAATCCTACAGCAAGGCATGCAGGGACCCCCCCTAAAGGTAATTCCTACATGGAGGACATCATTGCCATAGAATTTAAATAATCATCAAGCTTTTGATGATAAAATCCACTTCTCTATTGGTAAATAAATAACAAAATAGTAATAAAATAATCTTTTCTCCTGCCCTGATTACTCAAAATCTTCACTCAGAGTTGAAAATCCCAGTTCTTCCCATTCAGTACAGATCAGGAATTTTCCTTTGGCTGACTCTAGATCCAATTTGTGCACACTCAAGTTAGGAACATTTTTCCTCTTCCCAGAGAAATTTGTGAGAACACAAAAATGCTCTTTATGAGAGTATAAAAAATGCTCTTTATGTTTTAATATGGAGACAACGCTTGAAGTCTGCCAGAGGTTTCTTGATTTCTTCCCAGGAAATCTGAGAGGGAACAACCAAAGTTGATTATTTTCCTGAACTTCAAGAGAGATTCAGCTTTAAAGGCTCTCTGGCCACCACTGGCTTCTCCAAGGTTGTCACTTATTCCAGGATCTCCTCATTTTGATGGAATATTGCAGGGAAAAATTGGAATAATGGCAATAATAGGGGTTTGTCTTTCGGGGGATTGGTCGATTGAGGGTTTCTTTCTGTGTGGGGGGACAATCCGCTATTTTCCAGGAATTAATTCCTTATCTGTTCTACTTATTATGGAATAATGAAAATAAATCCTTGGCTTAGATTCCACACCAGACAAGGAGATAATTGGGACTTACTTTGGAAGTTTTCCAGCCTGCCTCCAACATTGTACTCCAAGACAATAAATATTGAAAAAAATAAAAATAAATAAAATAAATTAAATAAAAATTAACACACAGAAATTGAGTGAATTAAAACTTCTTAGGAGGGCCCTCAATAGCTGGAAAATACAGGGCAGGATTATTAATTATTAACAATGTTATTTTACATAAAGTTAGCTTTTAAAATATTCCACTTTTTACACTATTCTTATACTTTAGAAGAATAAATATTATTATTAATATTAAATTATCATATAAAATAGTGTATTGTTCATTGTATATATAATTCTATTGTATTATTTTATTATTATTATTATTACTATTATTTTCTGTACAATTTTGTTAACTTTTTATACCATTTTCCCATCAATATTAATGAATACTATAATAATTAATATTTCAGTTAAAGGAACCCTTTTCTAATAATGTTCTTTTTTTAAATAATTCTCCTATTTCTTTTTTTTTTTTTATTGACAGAACTCTTTCTTCCTTGTGTATTTTTTATGTCCTAGGATTTTTTGGGAGGTATTTTTATGATTTTATTTTTCCATAGTTTATTGCAATGGGGTTTTATGGACCCCAAGTGCACCATAATAAATGATGGGAAAAATAACTTACAAGGGCAATAATCCCAGTTATGGCTGCTATGGAATATCCAAGAAGGAATTTTAGGAGCTCCAGCAGCCTGGGATGAAGTTTCGTTTATCTGCAATGCTGCTGGAATTTGTCCTTTTTATTGGGGATATTCTGAAACACTTCAAAAATGCAGCTTAATTCCCAGGCTGGTGTTTCATGGCAAAGCTCTGTCCTGGAAAGGATTATGCTTCAATCCCAAAAATCCCAGACAGGGATTCCCCAGAGGCTTCCCTGGGCTTTCAAACTTTCCCCAATAACTCATCTCAATGTAATATTTAAGGAGGCAGCAGTGATAAAAATGATGGGAGGAGGAAGTTTCCCAGCAGATTTTGCCAGGACCTTCTTCAAAATTATCCAAGGTTCCATGAATCCTTGGGGCTCGGGAGCAGCGGATAATCCTAGTCCTCACTCATGGTCTTTCCAAGGTTGCTTTTCTTGCTCTGGATTTGAGGGATCAATAAAAAATCTCAAGTCACAAGAGCCAGGCTCTTTTCCTTCCTTAGGCTTCATCCAGAGATTTTGCGGGAGAGGGAAGAGGAGGGAACAAGGACCTTGCACCACTGTTTGTCTCTTGTTTGCAGCCAGGAAACACAAAGTTATTCCTCCAAAACTGCAGAGAATTTGGGAAAGTTTGGTTCATCTCTGCTTCCCTATTTGTACCCATAAAGAGATGGCACAAACTGCCCACAGCCTTCTCCATCTGCTTCAGAAGGATTGGGAAGACTTTTCCCATTCCTGCCTGGAGCCACCTCAGCTGATCTCCACAGGTCCTTCCAAGAACTTCCAAGGGTTGCTCTCTGATTTGGTCACACAATTTACACACAAATTAAGAAACTATACACCACAATGTATCTGCATATTTTTATCCATATCCATCTCCCTCTACAGCTTATATTTATTTACTTTGTGTCTCCTTGCACCTCGATTTAGACACAGAACCCATAATTACATTGAGAGGTCAAGAAATCTTTAATTTTTTTTTTTTTTGCTTTTTTGTGTGATTCCAGGTTTAGAATGAAGGAAACAGGAAAAGGGAGGTGGTAGAAGATGGGAAAATAGGGAAAACACCCCAGTGCTACAAAGAGATGAGCAGTGAAGGTGTCACCTCTAAGAAATTATCTGTTCTTCTCCCCATCCACCCACTTTCCAATTAAACAAAAGCAAATTTTCCTCTTTTTTCTCTCTGGGAATGGGGAGCCATTCCTGTTGCTCTCCGGAACAGGATTTGACAGCTCCCATCAGGAATGGGTGTGAAGTTGCCCAGATGTGTCTGCTGAAGGAACCATTTTCCTGGTGATGACAGAAGCCTGGCAAGATTCCCAATCAAAATGGGAGGGGGATTTTTTTCTCCCTCTTCTCTTTCCAAACAAAAAAATCAGGAAAAGAGAAACCTGAATGCATCAACCACACATCAATGAGAAATCTCATTTCTCTTTTTTTTAGGGTTTTCAGAAAAGACGGGAAATCTTAACACTGCCCTCCCCAGGGCCTCATCTATCAATCAGGTCTTTCCTTTGGCTCCAGGATATTCCACCCCTCTCCCTCTCTTCCTCAATTTGTAGTATCTTGTACAGGAACCCCAGGCCATGTTTAATATGTTTAGGTTTTACACTGACAACATAAAGGTCAACATTTAAGTTAGATTATGGAATCAGAGCAGTCCCTTGGGATCAACACAGAGCCAAATAATTCCCATTTAATTGTCCTCTTCTCCCATCCCCCCCCTTCTCCTTCCAAACAGCAAAGTCCTGTTATTTCCTCGTTCCCTCGGCCTCAGAACTATATCTGGGCTGATCTCAGGTTTATGTGAAGCCGGGATCAAATTTTCCAAAGCGCTTAAGCGAGGCTTTGGTCATAAAAGACTGAGGCATTTGGGAAGGAAGAAGAATCTTTTTTTTTCCATAGTGAAATCCTTGGGGATTAGGTGGGACAAAAGACACCTGAACTCAGTGGTTTTGTAAGACAGAGAGAGGAATAAATAAGATCTTTTAACTTTTTATTCAATTAGAAACATTTCGGATTTTGGGTATAGACTGGAAAGGCAAAACCTGGAGAAGGATGTGGGGATAACGGTGAGTGCCAGGGGGAGTAGAGGATGGGAATAAACCTGAGGGCCCCCCACAATCTGGCGAATTCCAGGGAATCACAGAATCCCATGGATAAAGTTGGAAGGGACCAATGCCTTGTGAAGGCTGACTAGAACAGAGACTGAACAGAGAACTAGAACAGAGACTGGACAGAGCTAAAGAATAAAGCAGGGATTCATTAAAAGGCCTCAATGGATCCACCTTGGGCAGCACAAGAGCCCAGCCAGGGCTACACCCAAGATGAACCAAAATGGTCCCAAAATGCACGAGCGGGCACGGGGTCTCTCCCTTGGATCAGTTCTGCTCCATTTGCATCTTGGAGTTCATTGTCCAATTCCAGCTTTAGCCCATGCAGTCCCATCCTTCTTGTTTTTCTCTCTTCAGCCCACGTTGTTTGTGCTCTTGGGCCTGAGATTTGGATCATTTGTCCTTGGTGCCCAGCTAGAGAAGGAATTGTTTTGTCTCCCTGCTCTGTGCAGAGAGCTCACCATCCCCTGATATGAAGCTCAGAACTGCACACTAAAGCAGCACAGAATCTGAAAAATAGAAAGCAAAACCTGAGGCATCAGGACCTCTGGAGGTCCTGGTCAAGCAGGGTCCCCGTTAGTCAGGAGAAGCTCTGGAACACTCATCCTTCCAGGTGTGCAAGGCACAACCGAGGCTTACCTGATCCACAGCTGGCTCTAGTCCTGTCCCACCTGAGATTTTGGGACCTTTACTTGTCTCTTACAAATAATTTTTCCATGATTTGTTGGTTCTGATAATATCAGATGGCTCTGAAATTGCCCTTCCCAAAAAGACATTTCTAACCCTCCTAAAGGTCCACAGAAATCCGGAACACAGTGGAAGAAATTTGAGAGCTTGTTTCTTTCTCCAACTTCTCCCATGGCATTCCATGGTTTGGTTTTCACCACAGAACTGGAGATTTGGATTTCATCATGTTCAGACAGAGGAAATCCCACGTGCCGTGCCTGATTCCTGGGATGGATTAGCAAGGAGGAGGGATATGAAGTGATCTCGAGGCTCGCCAAGGTTTCTGGAGTTTCTGTCTACCATTATTGGCCATCCCATTCCAAGGGCCGAGCATTAATTTGTAGCTGAGGAAAAATCTTTGGAACAAGTCCTGTGAGAGATTAGAGGTTGTGCCCCTGGATTCATAACAAATTATTTTAATTGCTGCGCCAGCCAAACCTCTCTAAGTGCATTCTGTCATGTCTCAAAAGAAAAATGGAGATCAGAAATTCTGAGTTGAAATGTTCCTTTATTCATGGATAAAACCACACAGAATACCCTCAAAACAGCCAAAATTTTTATCCTCAGGTCCTTGGAACTGGCTTGGACAGCTGAGCAGTTGCTTCTAAGATGAGCTTTTCCAGGTAAAATCACACCCTGATTCAACAAGGAAATTCGCAGCATGGATTGTCTGGATCCCATGATCTCCGAGTTTGCTGACGTCACTAAAATCAGGATTTCCTCCCTGGGCTGGGTGCCTGGTACCATTGGAACCCTCTACAGGGTGTTTGGATAAGACCGAGGTCCTGAGGTCCTGTGCCCTTCTGGAGCTGCCATCCAAAATCATGGAATCATTAAGGATGGAAAAGACTTCCAAGATCATCAAGTCCAACCTTCAACCCAACACCCCCATGGCCACTAAAATGGGTCACAAAATGCCACATCTCCTGTTTTTTGAACACCTCCAGGGATGGAGACCCCACCACTTCCTTGGGAAGCCTCTTCCAATGTTTAACCATTCAGTCAGGAATTTTTCTGTGGTATCTGATCTGAACCTTCCCTGGAGCAAGTTTAAAATTAATATAATTGTTTAATAAATTAATAGATCCCCTTTTCTTTTTTTGTTTGTTTCTTTTCAGTCCAGATTACTGTTCCTGGTTCAAAAATGTTTCTTGGCAGAATCCAGGACAGAGGACAAATACAGCTACAAGCAATAGCCACGTTTTTATTCCTGAAATATAAACCCAAATTGATGGAAAGAAATCTTGGAGTTTTATCCCAAATTTTTGCTTTGTCTTGGGTTTGAGGTGTTGCATGATTTTTAGAAGGGCTTCCAATAGCAAAGGAAATATTGACTGGAGAATGTATCCTGTGGGATCATGTCCTGAGTGGATCTCGGGAAAAGATGAGCTTTCTGATTTCCTTATTCTCCAGACACTTCTCCTAGAATCGTTTATTGTGGTTAGAAGAAGGATAATTAAAGGATAATTATTCCCATCCTTATGTTCTTAACACTTGGACTAACTGGGAAGGAATTAGAAGGGAGGTTCAGTGGATAGAGGAAGGGACTGGAAAAATTTTTAAAAATTCTGATTTATGCCTCAAACTTCCCTGAGTGGTACAAACAAAGTCAGATCCAGTAATTCCCCAAACTGTATCACCTTTAAAACCTCCAGAGCCGCAGGAACATTCCATAGGTGCAGGAATCAATTATGTAAAGAGATGAAATTCAGCACTAATGGCATCTTTATGTGAATATTTAAATTCAGGCTGCAAAACACCCACATTTTACTGATGCCTATAAAATACATGACAAAAGTTGCTGCATTTTTTGAGATAAAATTTAAATGAGAAGATGTGAGAGCTGTCAAGGAGGAAAAGTCTCTGCGGCCAGGGCAAGGCAAATAAAATAACCTTGGATTTTATCCATAATTCCCTACTGCCAGAATGCTGCTTTACCGTGAGTGGTGGAGAGAGGAATATTTCTTGCCTGGCTATAAGTTGAATTCAAAAAGGTAAATTCAGCAGCCCATTCCTGTCCTGCTGGAACAGGACTGCAGGACATGGAGATGGATTAAGCATTCCCAGAAAGAAACATAAAAGAATATGAAACACATAGAAAACAATGCATAAAAAAAAAAGGGGGGG
>WBNO01030959.1:70702-94221 GCA_013400575.1 Peucedramus taeniatus
AAAAAAAAAAAAAAAGGGGGGGGGGGGGGGGGGAAAGAAACCACTTTTTTTTTTTAATCTTATTTTCAGGCCATGCATAGAATAATTCAAAGCAAATGTGGAGCCTTTCTCTACAACCAGACAACCACAGAGGGTCACATGAGCTCTGTGGTGGTTTGGCTTCTTGTTAATCCACACCATTATCCCAGTGGTCCTGGAATTATTAGTGGGAAATATCCCCTGATTGGCCATGTTTGCCAACTGGCTGCTTTGTATTTATTTTGTAATTATCCTGATTATTTGATAGATGAATTCTGGGCTGGTTTTCTCCCCCTCCCAGGAAAAGAGAAGCATCAGCTCCCCATACGTTTCTCATCTTTGGGATCAAACGGATTCGTGGAAAATCTTCTTTGCTGTGGGCAGGACTCGGATATTTTTCCAACACTGGATGTTTGGAGAAAAGTTTTAAGCACACACACAAACGTCCACGCTTTTTCTGGTTTTTTGGTGCATAAACCATTCCCTGGCTGCAGAGACACCCCAGCTTGGCTTTGGTGAATGGAGAATGAAGCTTTCCATGCTCCAGAACCTGCTGCAAGTTGGAATTTTACCGCAGGAAGAACTGATTCCAATGGCTGCTCCCATTCCCGACTGCCAGCCCCATTCCCAGGTCCCATTTATGTATCCATGGGGTGAAATGAGGGAAGGGGCTGAAACTAAACCCCAAAAGTTAGTGTTGCCCCAGATTTGCTCCTTGTCTGGCCCAGGGTGATGTCAAATGAGGGTTTGCTCTGGATTTGGCTCCCAGATTTAATGGATAAATGACAGAGCTCTGAGCAACCTGGGCTGGTGGAAGGTGTCCCTGCCCATGGAGCAGGGTTGGAACTGGATGATCCTTAATGTCCCTTCCAATTCCAGGATTCTATGATGGAATGAAAGACAAAACTGCTCTGGGCGTGTTCTGCTTTCCATAATGGTTTTCCCAACCCTTCCAGGACCTTAAGGACATCATCAGGACCCTCTCTCTGACTCTAGACCATTTCATTTCCATCCAGATTTCTTGGATATTATCCAGAACATCCAAATGCAAAATTGTCTGAGTCCAGTGCTGCAGAGTTTAGGGCAGGTTTAGCGCTACACCTGCACCCAGAGCTTTGCAAATTTGGGGTCAAAATCGGGGTCAAAAACCCCACTCTGAACAGGGAACATTTTTATTGGTGTTTTCCTTCCAGATCTCAGGTGGGGCACACCAGTGCACAGCTCACTCCTCACTCTTCCTTGCTCTTTGACTGTTATTAAATGTATGGTTTGTCCTTATGGGATTGTTTAGGTAGGAAAAGACCTTTGGGATCATCAAGTCTGACCATTCCGCCAGCACAGCCAAGGCCACCACTAAACCATGCCCACACATTTTTTAAATTCCTTCAGTGATGAGGGCTCTGCCACTGCCCTGAGCAGCCTGTGCAGGCCTGGACAACCCTTCCTAGGAAGGCTATTCCCTAATACCCAACCTAAACCTCCCTAAAACTGCTACTGGATTTCTGTAGGAATCACAGTGTGTTTATATCAGCACCACCTTCTCTGTTTAATTTTCTGTCTTGTAACCATTTCAAAGTTCACAGCACGAACTTCAGAGTTGGATTTTAGGATTTTTCAAGGCTTTGATATTTAGGATTTTCACGGTGTGGGTATTTTTTATAGACAAAGATAGTAATGAGGGTACAGGAGAAGAATTGCTCAGTTTGTGACATGAAGCAGCAATTAAAGCTCTGGAATATTTCATTTTTGGGGTCTTTACTCTTACTGGGACAACATGAAAACTGGTTTAAAATACATCGGTAGATTCCTGCTATCTCCTCCTTCCAAGTGGGAGGAGGAGGAGGAATGTTTTCCATTTCATGATAGACCAAATCTAGCCAAGCCAAGCACATGAAGAATTGAATTATTTCCCTCTGAACTCAGTGGCTTCAGAAAATACAACACAGAAAGCACGGGAACATAATGGAAAATCTGGAATTAAACAGATCCCAGCTAATAGGGATGGAGAGGAAAAACACAGGAGCACAAAGAGAAAGGAGATAAACCAAGTGAATACAAACATTTTTCTTTCATTTCTTTTGCTTGTTTTTAATTGCTATGGCTTCTTCTCCAGCAAAAGCCCATTGAGAGCATTAATCTATGTAAGCTCTTGCTCAGGTAGAAAGAGAAAAGTTTATTTATGTTTTGCCACATCAGATTTTATCTTTCCATTGCTTGTATTTTCCACCTGGCAGAAGATACTGTGATTTTGAACCTCCTTGAAGGAGGTAGGGCCCAAAAACCACAGGACAAATAATGATTCTTTATTAGAAGGATTCTTAAAGAGAGGTTAACAAAATATATAGGGGGGCAGAATGAGTGGATTGTTTTAAAAATAAGTGAAACACACAGCAGGGATATGAAATTCATGGAATTGTGGAATGGTTTGGGTTGAAAAAGACCTTGAAGATCATCCAGTGCCACCCCCGGCCATGGGCAGGGACACCTTTCATTGTCCCAGGTTGCTCCAAGCCCTAATGTCCAGCCTGGCCTTGGACACTTCTAGGGATCCAGGGGCAGCCACAACTGCTCTGGGCACCCTGTGCCAGGGCCTCACCACCCTCCCAGACAGGAATTCCTTCCCAAAATCCCATTTAACCCTACCTTCCTTCAGTTTCAGGCCATTCCCATTTCATGTCCTTATGAAAAATATGAAAACATCACTGATTCAACTTCTCAGCTGTCACAAAAGGTCACTGGCAGAGCCAAAATGAGAATTTCCATCACTTCATTTCCATCAGTGCGTTTAGGTGAATCTTCTGGTCATTCCTTGTTTGTTTTGCAGCTCAGGGCATGACTTTGGGGACTCAGTCCTGTGAGGAGCAGCTGAGGGAGCTGGAAAGAGGCTCAGCCTGGAGAAAAGGAGGCTCAGGGGGGACCTTGTGGATCTGCACAACTCCCCGACAGGAGGGGACAGACAGAGGTTTCGGGGTCTGCTCCAGGGAACAGGGACAGGAGGAGAAGAAGGGGCCAGGGGGAGCTCAGCTTGGACAGCATGAGGAATTCCTTCCTGGAAATGGTTGCTAAGCATTGGAATTGCCCACGGAGGTTTGGAGTCCCCACCCCTGAAGGTGCCCAAGGAAGTCCTGGATGTGGCTCTCAGTGCTCTGGGCTGAGGGACAAGGTGAGCATTGGGCACTGGTTGGACTCGATGATCCTGGAGATCTTTTCCAATCTCAGAGATTCCAGAATTCTGTGGTTCTTTTGTCCAGCCAGTTCAGATGGGCTGTACTGAGCTGACAAAAGCAGCCCTGGGCACATAAACCCTCAACCTGAGAAGCTTCATCCTTCTCTTGATACTTGCAACTACTTTCCTCCCAAAGGTGCTTCCCAGAATGGATTTCCCAGATCAAACTGCTCATTCTACTCCAGGCAAAAGAGTCCTGCTTGGGCCTGAAGAATTCCCTGGAAAAAATGGTCATTCCCTGGAAAAAAGGACCATTCCCTGCAAAAAATGGCCCTTGATCTGGGAAGCTCCATCTCCAACCCCTGAAACAATTTCTCCTGGCCTGGGGATGTGCTGAGGGTGTTTCTATTTAAAACCTGAGCTAAAAGGAGCTGAGGGAAAGCAGAAGGAGAAGGAGGAGGGGGAGGAAAGAAGGAAAAAAATAAAACCCAAGGAAGGAGGGGTTGGGAGGAGATGGTGGAGCCCGTTTCCATGACACGTGAAGAGTGTGGGGTGTGATAGAAATCCCATGACCTGGTCCCACAGTGACAGTGGCACCTCGGAGCAGTGGAAACAGGAGCTCAAATCAACCTCGTAAGTGGAGATTAGGAGGCTGTGACAATTCCCCTTGGCCAAATCCTTCCCTGGAGGGATTGAGGGATTCAAACCTGGTGGGTTTGGAATGTCCCTTGTGGTTCCCATGACCTGCAGATAACCCAGACGGAGGGGGCAACATGTGGGGGCAGCTCCAGGGGGAACGGTGCCATCCTCACCCCCTGTGCTCCCAAAAACAGAGGGAGGGTCTCAAAAGGGAATCAAAGCTTTGGGTTCTTCCTGGGGACAGAGAGGGGTTTAGGAACGCCCTGGAAAATATCAGAATTACCCCTGGTAAGGGAGACGTGGATATTTTATGATTTTACTTCCCATGTGTCCTGCTGGAACAGGGAGCTGCTTCCAGATGATCCCACTGTGGTTCCCTCCAGCCTGACCCATCCTGGAATTCTGTGTGGCTACAGTCTCCAACCTAAAAGATGGAATTGCCCTTCCCAAATGTCTTGCCTGGAGCTGGGATTGGCCGCATTCAAGCCATGTGTTTAAAACCTTGGCATCAAATCTCCTCCACCTGCGTTTGCTTTAAACTCTGTCTTATTACCAGCTTAATAAAAACTGATATTAATGTCTTCATTTCATTCTGCAGGGGCTGGGATTATGAGCCTGGCAGCCACCCAAGGGTTTTGCTGCAAATTGCACAGCAAAGGCCTCGTGCAAATGATATTTTATCCCTCGGGTTATGAGTAAAAGGGTTTTTCATAGGCAAAGGAGGGAAATAAAGGTGGTTTCTGAATAAAAGAGGGTGACTAAAGTGCTACCTTTTGGTGAACCAGAACTACTCAGACAGCAAAGTTTTCTTGATTATTTTGATTTTGTTTTTTTCTGGTTAGGAGCTGTAAAATATTCTGCTGTCACAACAGACATGAAGGTGAGACTCCAGTGGTTGTTGTCACTCTTGGGTTTTTTTTTTTTTAGTACACGGTGCCTTATTTTGTCCTTTATCTGCTAAATTACCTCTCAGACTGCTGTTTTTATTAAAAAATCAATTTTTTTTTTTCCTTACAGGAGTAAAGAAACACTTGAAAACATGATGCCCTAAAGCCCCTAAAATCAAAATTCAAATCAAAGGGATGCTGCTGTTGTCAGTGATTTAGATGCATGTAATCATGGAATGGTTTGGGTTGGAAGGGACCTTAAAGATGAAATTCCAATCCCCCCTGCCATGACCAGGGAATCTTTTACTTGACCAGGTTAGAAATAGAAAATTAAATTATTTTTCTATGGATCTTTTTTTTTTTCTTCATTTTTGGAGGCAGAGGCTGCAAAACAAGGCCATTATTGCACCCATACCCCACAGCCGAGCTCAGCTGAGTAAATTCTTCAGGGTCAAGTCCTGATTTCTCCTAAAAACTCCATCAGCAGCTGGTCCTGTCAAACCATTCCTCATATTTTTGTGTCAGTGCTGTCCCTGGTGAGGTTTCCGACCTCAGAATTTCACGCTTTCATTTCCAGTACTGGTGGCCTTGACTGGACCAACTGGATTTTCATTCTGATAACGACTGGGTGAGTGACACTCAAATTATCACAAAAACCGGGTCAATGACACTGGAATTATCAAGGAAAATTGTTCCATTTCCATTGACTTTTGCACTAATTTTAAGACCAGAGGCTCAGCCTTGGGTGCTGTGATCAGTGAACTCTCTCCACACTCTGTGAGTATTTTACAACAGCTTTATGTGCTGCCATACCCAGCAGTTGAGTTATTCCTGCTTTAAAATCATTAATTCTGCAGAGCTGGTGGCTTTGAACTCTGGAAATTACTGGGTTTATCCAAAATGTGCCTTTGTTTTTCCACCTCATCCTTTTCATCCCTTGCTGAAAAGTTCTGAGCTTTGATTCTTCAAGAATCTTCAAAATTCTTCACCAAAGGCTCCAGTTCTGTCTGTGCTTTGTTGGAATTATTGGGGTTTGTGTTACTGATTTCAACGAGGGCAAAATGGGAGCACTGAAAACCAAATTTATTCATTCCCTGACACCCAACTCCTCAAGAAGTTGGAGAAGCAGTGAAGAGGGATAAAATCTTTTGGAAGAACCTCCAGCATAAATCCCTGGACATGTCAAAGCTGCAATGAAAAACGGATCAGCTCCCTGGGTTTGCTGTCTGAAGGAGCCTCTGGAGTGATTCCTTCTCTATGGAATTGTTTGGAGCCTTTTCCAGTTTGCACTGAACTTACTGGAAGTTCCTGGGCTGCCACTCCCTCATTATCAATTTGTTGATAAGGAAAACTTTAAAAAAGTAAAAACAAGAGAAAAAAAATTCCTTTGATTCAATTTCCTTTTGTTAAGATTTCCTTAAATGTTGTCCTTGATTGTTGTTTATTTTATTAGGATTAGAAGGGGCAGTTTTGCACACACTTCCCACTGCTGGGATGTCTTAGCCCAGAGAATTCCTGCCTGGAACTGCTGGAACCTGATGAAATTCCTGAAATCCAGACTGAGGCAAATCTTTTATGGTTTGTGACTCAGTTGATCCTGGAGAGCTTTGATCTCAGCTGATCAGTTGTGTTATCACTTAGGGCTCCTGGAATTAGTGTTTTCCATTTAGGATTGATCTCTGCCTTTTCTCTACAATCCCAAAAAGGAGGATGGAGCCAGCTGGGATTGATCTCTTCTCCCAGGGAACAATGGACAGGACAAGAGGAAATAACCCCAAGTTGTGCCAGAGGAAGTTTAGACTGGATTTTAGGGAATATTTCTCCACAGAAAGGGTGGTCAGGCATTGGAACAGGATGATCAGGGAAGTGGAGGAGTTCCTGGAAGAGTTTTAAATTGGATGTGACACTTGGGGACATGGATTGGGTGGATTTGGCAGTGCCGAGTTCCTGTTTGGACTCGATGAGTTCAGAGGGCTTTTCCAACCTTAATAATCCTGTGATTTCCAGAATCCCCCAAATCCTCACCTGAGCAAATCCTCTGTTATGTCAAAAATATTGGATTAAGGGAATAGGTACAACTGAGATTATCCCAGAATAGGAAAGGTACAGGGAATAGGTACAACTGAGATTATCCCAGAAATATCCCCGGAGCAGGGACTGGATGGACATCCTGGAACTGTCTTAATTCCCTTATTGTGGAGTAACCCTGAGTTTTCCAAGGAATGGCATTTTCCACACCAGGTGTCTGGAATCAGGGATAACTGCTCCATTTTCCTGTGCCCAAAAAGTTGGGTTATGTACAGAAACTTAAGAAAGGCAAATTCCAACTGTGACTCATCGTATCCAATGGAAAATTATGTTTTGATTTTGTTTAGTATCTTCCATTCACTGAAAATTTCAGATAACAAAAGTAACAAAAAATAGATAAAATCCCCAAAAAGTTCTAAAATTCTATCATTAAACTATTTTTTAGTTTAATAATTTAAAGTATTTATTTTTATTAATTATTATACTGAAGTAACACAAGAGCTATGACAGATTTTGGTGCTAAGGATAAAATCCCAACTGAACAGCCTATTCCATTCCCAGGTCATGGAATTAGAGAATCACGGAATAATCTGAGCTGGAAGAGATCCACAAGGATCATCCAGTCCAACCCTGGCCCTGCATGGACACCCCAAAAATCCCACACTGTGCATCCCTGGGAGCATTTTCCAAATGCTCCTGGAGCTCTGGCAGCCTTGGGAATGTGACCATTCCCTGGGGAGCCTGGTCAGTGTCCAGCCTCCCTCTGGATGAGGAACCTTTCCCTAAAATCCAACTGGAAACTTTCCCTAAAATCCAACAGAAACCTTTTCTTAAAATCCAACTGGAACCTTTTCCTAAAATCTAGCTGGAACTTTTCCTTAAAATCCAACTGGAACCTCTGCTGGAACAGCTCCAACCATTTCCTTGTGTCCTACCATTCTTCAGGTTGTCCCTGAGAATTCCTCCAAGGTAAGATGCAGCTTTTCCAGGGGGTAAAACTGCGGGAAACCATCCCTCATTTTTCAGGTCCTCATTCACCACTCATCCATATTTATCATCCAAACCTTCAGGCTTCCAAAATCCTGGGATTGTAAAGAGCAGGAAAGCACAAAGGTGCTGGGATTTTTTCCACGTTGCTTTTGCTGTTGTTTATCCTTTTAGGAAGGATATTCCCGTTTCCAAGGGTCAGGATCACTGTTGTCCCTTCCCTGCAGCTCCGTGGCATCACCAGCACCTCGAGCAGGGCAGGGAGGGGCCTTGACTCACTGGAGGTGTCACAAAAGTCATTAAATGTCACAACCAGGCCTGGAGTCACCTCTTGGCAGGTGGAGCAAGGTGGTTTTCTCCAACCACTCCAATTCCAGGGAGAATTGGGAATCTCAGACATTTCTTTCCCTGTTTTAGCACAACTTATTTCAAAGAAAAGCAAAATTAGGAATGTGCCATTTGTCCCTGCCCAAGTTTTGATTGGTTTATATACAAACATCCACATTTTATCTCATGATTCCATTTTAATTACAGGACACTGACATTCCTGGGAATTTTATTTTTATTTTTTACAATTCCTGCAAAAAAACAGGCTCAGAAAAATGGGTGGGTCTGTTTTCCTTGTAACGGAGGTTTTGTTTTCCAAACCAAGCCAAAGCCTTACTGCCTGGGCCTTGCCCTAGTGAAGAGCTGCTGAGAAATAGGGAGAGATAGGAGCCCTTGGGAAGGGAAGCAGGAGCACTGATATCCCTCGGAAAACATCCCTGGGCAAACTGTCAGCACCGGGGGCTGATAAGGAAGGCACGGCCTGGGATTTGGGAAGTGTGGGAGGCACTGGATGAGAGGAGGCACCAGGGGATGGCTGAGTTAACTCTTGCTGGACTCATTCCCTGTCTCCCAAATGCCACCTTCCCACACCTCTGCACGACCCCTTCCAAAGCAGGGCCCTTATCCCAAGGTGCTGAGCCCACCCTAGGCTGGATATCCATGCTGTGATCCCTTTTTTCTCCACCCAAACACCATAAATCCCTCTTCTCCCCTCCTGGAATTTCTTCCATATTCCTCCTCCTCTCCAAACCACAACCTGAATTCCACCTGTCATTCTCCAGTCTTGAACCCTTGGGAATTCAGGCACCTGGTCCTGCAGGAATCCTCTCCTGCCCTGGAGGAGATCCCCAGGACACAGCAAAGGGAGGAAGGAAGAAGGATCAGAAGAGAAATCCGTGTTAATTAGTGGATTCATGAGCACATGGGAGACTGGGAATACTCCAGTGGGAATCGCAGAATAAAATATCCTGAGCTGGAACATTCCCACAAGGATCATCCAGTCCAGCTCCTGGTCCTGCCCAGGATAATCCCAACAATCCCGCCCTGTCCCTGAGTTGTCCAAACGTCCCTGAAGCTCTGGCAGCCTTGGGAATGTGCCCATTCCCTGGGGAGCCTGGGCAGTGCCCAGCACCCTCTGGAGGAAGAACCTTTCCCTTATATCCAACCTAAATCCCTCTGGCACAGCTCCATGCCGTTACCCTGCCAGCACAATGGGATTTTGCAGAAGGGATTTGCTTTGGAAAATCATCATGTGAGGGATTTGCTGGAAAACACTGTCGTTCATTCAGTTTGAACCATGAGTTTGAACAATATAACACAAACACAAAAACCCACAAATTTGTGTTTGTAGGGAGTTTATATTCCGTAATAAAGGACAAAAGTGGGAGAAAAGGAATTTTTGGGTTCCTAAGGGTTGAAGATGCTCTTCCCAGAGAGTTCCTGGGCTCTTTTCAATCCTGGTTCCATCTTCAGTGAGAATCAGAAAATGGCTAAATTTCCTGTGAGGATTGAACATATGGAATAGTTTTCCCAAAGAACGAAGGACACACCAGGAAATCAGCAAGGAAGACAAAGGTTTGCTGCTGGATACCATCAAAGGATATAAAACCAGGAGTTAAAAGGGGGGAAATGAGCAAGAAGTGAGAGTTTATTCCCATAAAATCTATAATGTAAGGAAATGAATGGGTGTTTCCAAAGTGCTCCACACAGGCTGGAGGTGAACTTTGGAATTCCCTGTGGGATATTGGCAACATTTTATATCCATCCAAAACAAAAACTCTAAACCCACGGATTCATGGATCAAAGAATACTTCTTTTTTTATTGAATGGAATTATGTGAGTGTCCAAACAAATAAAATTGCAAAGTTTATAGACACATCCTCATCAATTATTTCTCCTGGAATTAGCCACTTAAATATTTTCCAATCAGGATTCAGGTGAGCCAGAAAAATTTTTCAGGAATAAAGATTCAGAACTAAGAAATGATGGTTGATGTCCTAATTTATCCCTGGCACATTCCATGAAATAATCAAGAATCAGGAAATATTTAAGCATGTGCTAAAAAAAACTGCTCCACAAAAATTAAGAAACAGAAAATGTCTATAAAATTAACCATGTACACAAATGCTTGGAAAAACCAGGGTTGTATGTTGGGAATTATGTTCTCAGGCACAGGGAATTTTGTCCCTGGAATGACAGCAGGAGAAATTCAGAAGGTGGATACTGACACATTCACCATGCTGCTCCTACCCAAGGGGAGAGGAACAGCCTCAGGTTGTGCCAGGGGAGGTTTAGGTTGGATATTAGGGAAAATTTTTTCATGGAAAGGGTGGTCAGGCATTTGAATGGGGAAGTGCTGGGATCACCACACCTGGAAGTATTCAAAAAATGTTTGGATGTGGCAACTGGGGACATGTTTTGTGATGAGGCAATGGTTGGACTCAATGATCTTGGAGCTCTTTTCCAACCTGAACTATTCCATGATTCCTGACAATTTGAAGTGTGGAGAGGTTTTTTTAAGATATTCTGAAGATCTCCCAACCTTTCCGCCCTCAGAGTCATTCCTGGATTTTAGGGAAACCCCCTCATTCTTCACTCATTGATCTTGGACGCCCCAAAAACCTAGAAAACTTGAGACACATGGGAAAACACCCTCTGTGATTATTACAGAGACAAAAGACCTGGAATTTGTAAATCCTTATGGAATATTGAAGGGATTGTCCCTGGATCCTCCAGGATTCTCTGGATAAGCAAATTAATTTTTTTTTCCTTACAACTGATGTGCCTTACTGGCAACACAACCCAGCATTTGGGGCTTGAAACCAGTTGGGAATGATGGATGCTGCTGAAATAAACTGGGAGAGGGAATTCTGGATTTGTCAACACAGCAACAGCAGCACAGACAATCCTGAAGGGATGAGGGATGTCAGTTACTGGGGAGGTTATGGTTTTGTGGGAAGAAGGAACAGAAAAGGAGTTAAGGGAATGCTGGGCTGCTCCATGAAAAAACAGCTGGGAAAAAAAAATCCCTCGCTCCAGCAGCAAGAACCTCAAAGCTGGATAGGTTCAGACTCCATAGGTGGCAAGTTGGGAATTGAATCCCATGCCAAGAGCAGGAGACTTCCAGCCAAAACAGCTGTGGGTTTATGGACGCAAGGAAAGCCTTTAAAAGGGCTCTTGGGAATTCCCAATTCAATAGGATGCCCACAGAATCCCAAAGACATGGAAATGGGAGCTGAGCTTTTGAACGGAAGAGTGAATGAAGTGGATTTTTTTTTAATGTGTCACAGCCCCACATTTGGTGTCCCCTCAAAGCGTTATCCCAGATTTTCCCCTCAGGATCACAGGGATGTGGCTGGGGAAATCCAGCACAGCCTGAGCCAGCATTCCGAGGCCGGCAGCCTCGTTACTGCTCCCTCAAGGTCCTGGTTTGTGCTGAGGTTGGACCACACAGCTCAGCCTTGCTCAGGAAAGCTGGGAATGATATCCCAGGGAGCAGATTTGGGGAGATTTTTAGTGGATGAGGGCAGTGGAGTCAAAGCAGGCACACACACATTCCAGCAGTGGAACATCATCAAATCCTTGTAGGAATAACTTTTAAAATGCATTTTTCTTCACAGATTATCTGATATAATCCCATTGATCCAAGGGTTGGGGTGTTTTGGGTAAAGATCTGCCAAAAAACCCAAAACCAACCTTGGTCATGTGGGAATCTTCATCAAAACTTGCATTACCCAATTAAATTTTTAGCAGAGGCAATAATTCCTGTAAAGTCATGGATTTGTCTGTGCCATTGGGTTTAAATGCATGCCAAGATTGGCTGGGATCACAACCACCTTGTCATTCCAAGGTGCAGAAGAAATTCTTGGAATCCTCCAGAGCTAAAACTGGGAGCGGCTGCAGCAGCTGTTAAAAACCTCTGGATCTGCTAATGAACATGGGAACAACTGCCCTGGATCAGGGAAAAGGTCACTTTAGCCCAGCATCCTGTCCAGGAGGAGGACCAGGATCTTTGTGCCTTTTCTCAGCTTCTGGGGAAAGAGAATCCGGAATCTCTGTAGGGCAGTGGACACAGAGAGTGACACACAGAAGTTCATCCTCCACAAACGGGTAAGAGACTCTGGAAGTCTGAGGAGATGCCACAAGGGATGAATTCCCAGGATAGTGCAGATGGAATGTGAAACAAATTAATAGAAATCCTTTTTCCAGGGAGCTGCCACTTCCCAAAGGATGAGGAGTCCATCTTCAAGGAATCCTGGAACAGTGGGTTGGAAGTGATCTTGAAGACTACCTGTGGCCAAGGGCTGGGACAACTTCCACTAACCCAGGTTATTCCAAGCCTCATCCAACCTGGCCTTGGACACTTCCAGGGATAGGGAACACCTCCATCTGTGCCATCCCCTGCAACCTCTGAAAGCAGAGTTCAAGAACCATCTTTCCTCCTTTTGCTGATCTTTCAGCACAAAAAGGGACCTTATCAGTTTTCTTATCAATTTGGAATGTGTACATTCTTTATCCAACGGCTCCTCATTGGAAAGTGTTCATTTAAACCATGTGTCAGCTCTTTTCCTTGGATGTGGAATCCTGTGGACTGGCAGGAGAGCACTTGAGATGATCCATGGAGATAAGGAAGTTGATGATTGACCAATACCTCTCTGCTTTACCAAGCTATCAAAAAATATGTTTATAAATCTGTGAGAGATTCATAGAATCACAGAATTTTTTTGAGTTGGAGATCTCCAAGGTCATTGAGTCCAACCATTCCCAAGGCCACCACTTTCCATGTCTCCAAGTGCCACAACCACCATGGCTTTTAAATCCTTCCAGGGATGGGGACTCCACCACTGCCCTCAGGCTGGACAACCCTTTTGATGAAGACATTTTTCCCAATATCCAACCTAAACCCACCCTAGGGTTTGGATCTGGGGAATTTTTAATGTCCCTTCCAACCCAAACCATTCTGGGATTGAAAGATTCTGGAATTTAGAGAGATCCACTCCTGATTCCCCTGAACATTTGTATGGGGAGAACATCAATGGAGAGGGAAAGAAATCAAAACCTTTAGGTTTAAATTTGTTCTTCTCTGCATTTACAGACACAACCCAAAGTCTCTGGGTGGTTCTCCTGAGTCCAAACCCCCCTGAGGGGTTATTCCCCTTTGGAAGTGTTGAGGGATGCCTGGTGCAGCTGAGAATTCCTGGAAAGGGACAATGGGAAAAATGTGGGTCCTGCATCACCCTGCAGAAGGCACATTCATGGAATCACAGAATGCTTTGTGTTTGGAGGGACCTCAAAAAATTCCCTCACGGTTTGGACTCCGTTCCTGCACTCTTGGCATTGCTTCCCTGTTCCTTTTCCCACCCCCATTCCCGCTTAGGAATGACCATGGGCCGTTTTGGGCTCCTGACCCCCATGCTGAGGCCACCACAGCGATTCTGGGGGTCAGCTCTTTGCACAAACATCCCGCCCTCTGTGCAGGGCTGCTCCAGAGGCCTTTGCCCTGTCCCCCCAGGAACTGCAGCAGGAAATTCTCCGGAGCTATGCCAGGGCTAATTAAAGGAGCAGCCCAGAGACCCCGTCACCTCCTGAGAGTCCCCAGAGCTGCTCTGGCCTCTGTCAGTGCTCATGACAAGGTTAATTCTGGAGGAGGCTTCTTCACTCAGGGGCCACTGTTTTACAGACCTTGCTCAAAGCTCGTTAGCTGCAATTAACAGGCTTTTTCCACGACAAATTAAAGGTCTCTCAGTGTTCTTCTGGCAGCTCTTCCCTTAGGAATAATGATCAGTCTCTGCTGTTGCTTCAATGTCCTGGGCAAAGCTGCTCTGGGCTTTGTGCAGCTTTAATTAAAACAAAGTGGTTTTACTCCCTTGGTTTATGTTTGGTGCCCTTTGCTTTGCTCTTCTCATTAAAATAAGAAAGAAATACGGGATTGGGGTTTCTCTTTGGGAATTTTTTTGAGGATGACTCAGGGTCTCTAACAAGATTTTACCAACACAGAGGATTTATACATCAGGAAACAAGAGAAAATAATATTCCTTACTATTATTTATATGTTAATAATATTCCTTTTCCGCTCCCTGAATTTTAGGATGTATTTGGGGCTGACATAGGAATGAGGGGGGAGGATGATGGGGCTGGATCAGTATTTGATGAAAAACTTTTCAGGCCAGGCTGGAATAGTGGAAGATGTCCCTGCCCATGGCAGGGGGCTGCTACTGGATGATCCCTAAGGTCTCTTCCAGCCTAAACCATTCTGGGATTCCCTGCTGGATGCTGGGAATGTTGAGTGCTTACGATCCACAAGGAGCTCCTGTGCAAAGAGCACAAACCAGGAGTGTGGGATTTCATTTTTAAACTTCTTGAGAGGGATCAAATTGCCTCAAGTGCCATTCCTTGATGTTCTTCCATCCTGCCAGATGCCACCACCTGGAAAACATGGATCATGAAATGATGATTCCATCCATGAAGCTCTTTCCTATATGCAGTAGTGAGAGTTGGAAAATACTGTCAGAAAAACACCTTTCCTTCCTTCCTTCCTTCCTTCCTTCCTTCCTTCCTTCCTTCCTTCCTAGAGCTGGGCCACAAATATCCCCTAACTTTACACATTTTATTGTCTATATCTAAATTTAGTCATTTTAGGCTGCCTCATAATTGCAGGAGAATAAAATGTTCCCTAGGGATTTCCCCAGAACTCCCAGAGGAAAATCCAAGGCCCAAAGAGTCGTAACTTGTTGTGCACTCCCAAAAACGGAGGGAGTGAGACCTAAAAATGTTCATTACAGAGCCAAACCTTCATGATTCACCATGAATCCCCTCCACCGAAGGGACTGGACTGTCTGGGATGTCAGATTCCAGGAAAATATCCCAGGATTTAAGCTCCCTCTGCCCTTCAATTCCCTCCCCACAGTGGGCCTTTGGCTTGGGAAGAAACCTTTGTGCAAACATCACAGGATACAAATCCCACAACGAGGTCTGCTGGAGTTTCTTGCAATTTCTGGATACTCAGGAGTTGCTATGTTGACATTTTTATTTATCAATAATTCCTTTAAAACAGTGATTAGGGATATCCACATCTCTCCCTGCTGCAGCAGAAAATTCCTTTCTCTTAATGGACAATTCTTGGAAAGCTGATCCCTACACCAAATAAAACTCTAGGAATTGTTTAACCTCCACGGCTCAGCTTTCCATGACACACAATTTTATTCTTGGCCTGCTGGTCAGAAGGTGAAGGCAGGGAACGAACATGGAGAGATCCAAATCCCAAATATTTTCCCTGCAGATGCTTAGTCAAGGCTTAAAAATAAACCACCCCGTGAGCAAACAGGAATATTTGATTTGGTCTGGAGGCAAACACACTCCAGGTTTCCACTCCTTGATTTTTTTGTAGGGAATTTTTGAAGTGATCCCTTGGCCCTCAGCCAATCCCCACTTTTTATGATGTCCGAGAATCCATTTGCTCCAAGTTCTACATTTCCCTCATTAAACAGCACTAAAAAGGGAACTCCAAGCCACAAGACCACACACGTTGGCATCAGACATCCAATATCCAGAGCTGGCACGATCCCATTAATTAATGTTTGCTCCCATCTAGTGGGTGGAAGAAGAAATTGTCTTTAGGGGGAATATTATGCAAATTTCATTTGCATTGAGCTGGGGGAATTTATGGAAGTTTTATTCCTTCTTGGAGCTGTAGGATTTTAGGCCTGATCTAAGATTTTTGCACATATTTGTTAGATTTAGCACTGTGTTTTCATATAGGCCTCAAGTTACAGCATCTTGTAGGCCTCAAATTACAGCATCATCCAGGAGAAGCTTAGATTGGATATCAGGGAAAAACTCCTCATGGAAGAGGTGGTCAGGCCTTGGAAGAGGCTGCACAGGGAAGGATTGGAGTCCCCATCCCTGACATTGTTCAAAAAATGTGTGGATGTGGCTCTTGAGGGCAGAGTTTAGGGAACATGGATGTGCTGGGTGAGGGTTGGACTTGATGATCTTGAATTTCCATCCTTAACAATTCCTCGATTCCATGTTTATTTCTATATTTAGGATTATCAAGTTCCCCCAACCAGCACCACCACCATGTCCTCAAGTGCCACATCCACACGTTTTTTTCACATTTCCAAGGATGGTGACACCACCACTTCCCTGTGCAGCCCATTCCAATGCTTTACAGCCCTTTCCCTCAGGATTTTTTTTCCTAGTATCCAATCTGAACCTCCCCTGGTGAATAATTAATAAGTAATAATAAGTAATGATGGAGAGAATAATGACAACCATTAATATTCCAAGTCATTAATAATATTTATTTTTAAAAGGATTTCTGGAGGATCCTGGGAAAAGCCCCATGGCTCACATGGCACAGGAGGAAACAACTCCAGAAAATCCAAAATGTGCTCAGACTTTGGAAAAAGGACAGAAAGATTCAGGAATATGAAGAAAGTGCAGCTGGAACCAAAGAGGAGGTCAGAAGGAGACCTGGATTGTCCTTTTCTGCAATCCCACAGAAAATGGACATGAGAATCACCTTCCAATTCCAGCACCTGACTCCATCTCTTACAATATTCGGTGAACCTCATCACCTTGAAGTTATGTTTTTTGACCTTTTTTTCTCTATGAATTAAACATTTTCCTCCTTTTTTACCTCCAGAAGGCGGAGAAAATGTTCTGCACTGCGTGGTTATAACATGGCACAGACTTCTGGAATGGTTTTGTGCTGAAGGTTGGCAGGGATAGATGGAATTCCTGGCTGGGAGGGGCTGGGATGGAATTCCCAGGGAAGCTGTGGCTGCCTCATTCCTGGAAGTGTCCCAGGCCAGGTTGGATGAGGCTTGGAGCAACCTGGGATAGAGGAAGATGGGAATGAGATGATTTTATGAGGTCCCTTCCATTCCAAGCCATTTCAGGTTTCTGTGAAATCAAGGGAAAGTGTTTGGATTTCCATCTCTTCCTTTCAACCAAACATCAGAATTCCCAAGCCCTGGAAGCAAACACAGCTTTGGTCTTCACAACCACATTCTGGAACATGTCTTGGAATTACTTCTCCTTTTTTCAGAGAGATTTCAGCTTCTCCTGGTGCAGCAGCCCTATTTTACCTGCTGAAATAATTATAATAATGAACACAATTATGAAATAATTCACCTGCAAGTTCCCTGCAGAGCCTGAAATTTCCTGTCCCTCCCTTTAAATGTGGCTTTGTTTGCTGAGGACCAAAATTCTGTATTCCAACAAAACTCCTTGGGCTTGTTAAAGGGTGACCAGGTGAAACCTGAAGACCTAAGAGGGACAGAAGGATCCAATTCCACCTTTGGGACTGGAATTTAAGACAACTACGAGTGTAAATAGTTCCAGCTTCCTCACATGGCAGGAATTTATTGTCTCACTTGGAATTCCTTGATACATTTATATTTTCTTGGGTTTTTCCTACAAAACCTTCATAAGAATTCAGCTTTCAGGTGAGGTTTTTCAGAGTTCCATTTAAGACCCTTCCTATCCCTCAATTTCTGGTAATTTAGGAAAATAAATGAAAGTGTCTCAATTTATTTGGGACACTGTGGGGCATCCTGGTTTTCAGATGCTTCTCCAGAAAGAAGTGTAGGTTGGGGGAATAAATCTCCAGGGTTATCCCTTGCAGAATTCCTGGTGAGATTTCTGAGGGAATTATTGGTGACCGAGTCTTGAAGCTTTTCTGGTTTAATGTGTGATGTGTGTTAGGGGAGGAAGGAGATGGAGACATAAGGTTGTCTGGAAATGTAGGGATTCTGGGCATATGGGATGTGTCTCCAGGGAGTATTAGTGCCTGCAGAAAGAGCTGGAGAGGGACTGGGGACAAGGCATGGAGGGACAGGACACAGGGAATGGCTTCCACTGCCACAGGGCAGGGATGGATGGGATATTGGGAAGGAATTCCTGGCTGGGAGTGTGGAGAGGGGCTGGGATGGAATTCCCAAAGAAGTTATGGCTGCCCCTGGATCCTTGGTAGTGTCCAAGGCCAGGCTGGACAGGGCTCAGAGCAGCCTGGGACAGTGGAAGGTATCCCTGCCATGGCAGGGGGTGGAATTAATGAACTGTCAGGTCCCTCCCAACCCAAACCATGCTGGGATTCTGTGATTCCATGATTTGGGCACCCCTCCTCTGTTTATGTATCTCAATCCTACTGATATTTTATTTCCACCCTATTTTTGTTTTCCTTCGAGTTTTTGTGTATTTAATATCATTCTGTGTCACTTCCTTCTTTGAAACCCATCAGTAAGATTGAAACAAAGCAATTCCATGATTCAAGAAATTTTAGGGCAGGTATTACAGCCCAGAATCCCAGCATCCCAGAATTCCAGAATCCCAGAATCCCAGAATCCCAGAATGGTTTGGGTTAGAAGGGACCTTAAAGCTCATCTCATTCCCACCCCTGCCATGGACAGGGACACCTTCCACTATCCCAGGTTGCTCCAATTCCCATCCAATCTGGCCTTGAACAATTTATCCGGCTCCTCAATTTTGATCATTAATCATTGAAAAATTTATCCAACTCTGAGTTCTTGGGAATGAAAGCCCCAGAAAAGTTGAGCTGAACTTGAGTTTCTTTCCACCAGCAAGTTTTGCCTCTGATCCACAAGGAAATGTGTAATGGGAAAGGGAAGGAATGGAAAGAAAATAAATTGAGGATGGAATACAACAGGAAGGAAAGTGGGAGTCTCTTTTAGGAGAACACTTGAATTTATCCAAACCTAATCTGGTCTTCCTGTTTTGGAGTGGGAAGATGGAACAGCAGAGCCACCAGGAACTGCAGGAGATGCTTTGGAGCTCCTCCTATTTCCAAAGATAACGGCTCAGACCTTCCATGGGCGAACACAGAGCGGAATAAAGTTGGCAGGATCTGATTCAGCTCCAGGGAGTGCCTCCTTCCATGTTTACCTTTTTCCTGGGATAGAAGAGGCTTTTTCAAGGCTTGTTTTCAACTGGGAGTCACCCACCCACCCCAGCAGCCTCTTGCCAGCAGTTCCCAGGTGTTCTCCAGCGAAAGCAGGACCATGCAAGTGGCAGTGAGGGATGTGGAGACAGCTCCAAGAATTAAATTTACATCTCCCAGGCTGCCCCGGGGCAGCTGTTTCCTATTTGGGTGTTTTTTTAAGTTGACATTTGGGAGAAATTGAAATATTTTGTCATTTCCCTCCGTGCAGATGTACAGGAGGGAGAGGTCTGGTCAGCTGGGAACTCAGGATCAGCTGGAAAGCGGGAATTTTCTCTGTAAAAAGGGTCAGATTAAGGAAAAAAACAGGAACCTGTGTTTGACTCCTTGCTCTGAGAGCAGGCTCAAGTTTAATCTGTTATGGAAAAAAAAGGAAAAATCCCAATTTTCTCACTTTTATATCCAGTGAATGGTTTGCAGAGAGCTTTAAGGAAAAGCAGCTGGGGCTCTGAGAATTCCCTCTTCCCTATGGAGTTTTAGGACCAAGATTGCAGAGAGACTTTAGGAACAACCCCTGGGGCTCTGAGTGTTACCTATGGAATTTTAGGACCAAATTTGCAGGAAGAGCAAGTGGGGCTCTGACTATTCCTTCTTTCCTACAAAATTTTAGTTCTCAGGGAAAATATCCTGGTTGGGTTAATTTGATTTCTGCTGGAAATTCTGAAAGGCTCTGAGCACGGTGTTGATGAGCCATAAAAATGTGTAAGACACTGGAGGGGAAAAATACCCAAACAAAATCAAAAATCAGACCCAAAAACCCAAACCACCCCTTCAAAAATCCCAAAAAACCCACATCACCTTGCCAGTGATTCCCAGGGTACCTCGTCCAACTCATCTGATCTGTAATCCAGGAGAATCCACTGGGAATGAGTCCTTGGCCCAGGAAAAATCATTATTTTTAGGAGACCTGTGGCTGTCAGGAAGAGTCTTTTCCTTTCTGGATCAATGGCAAACCATGGGTTTGGAACTGGAAAAAAAAAACCCAGATGATTTAAGAATGGACCAGCTTGGAGTCAAGAAGGATGAGTTACATGGAGACAACTTCTCCTGCTGTAATAAAAGGTTTGGAAAGCTTCTCTTCAAAAAAAAAAAAAAATAAAATAAAATAAAATAAAATAAAAAACCTCATGGAGCTTTGGTTTATTGAGCCTGGCCAAGGAAAAGCAGCAGGGAAAAATGTTGCAGTGGAATTTCAAGGAACAAGAGGGGTTCCAAAGTCCTACACTAATTCTGGAAAAATCGAATGGAAAAACCTAATGGAGAAAAAGGAGTTGGGAAGGAGGAAGAGGTTGTGATATGAGGAACAGGATGGAAAATCCAAATATTTTGGTAATTAGGCAAGAGCATTCTGGGTTTGGGGATGGGATCATGTGTGGAAGATGCCTTGAGGGGAGCTTGGGGTTCAGGGAGTTCCCTTAAAAGTCCCATCTTTTTCTTATCTAATCCATGAGGAAAGGCTTGTTTGGAGTTGGATGATCCCAGAGCTGTGACATCACTGGAATTACACCACAGGAATGTTACTCCAAGGTGTAGGATGTGGGGAGGGATAGGGAGAGAAAAAAAATCCTACAATCAGACCCTGTTTTAACTCCTTCTGGTGCCAGAAAAACCAGGGGAACAATTCTGGGACAGCACAGGAACGAAAATAGGAAATCAATCCCCTGGAAAATCAAAAACAGAGGATAAGGCATAAAATGAGAATCATTTTTCCTCAATGGATCTGAACTTCAAGGTCAGGAACAGGCTCTGAGTTGTCCCAGGGTTTATTTTGACCCAAAGCCCCAAATCCCAGCAGTGATTTTGGATAATGGAATATTGAACATTCTTTATCCCAGTCCCTCCTCCCCTTCTGTGCATCTTCCCTGGTCTGTGATTTGTTTAGTCTAGACAAGATAATCCCATTATGTTCTCTAATTCCTGATCCTTGCTAAAATCAACCTGGATAAGATTCCACGCCAGATAAGGCAGAAAATCCACCCGAGCCTGTTTGACCTCATTAAATGATGCCTTAATTCCTATCTCTGCTAATTAAAGGGATATGTTCTGTGGAATCCCAGGAAAGCAAATTCCATCAGTTTCTTCCCTGTCTCCTGATTTCTCATCTGGCTGCAGCCAAGGATTTTCAGGAATGAGGTGGTTAAGGGCAAAAGTCACATTTTAAAGGGATCCATCCTCTTCTCCAAGGCCTTTTTCCTCTTCCTGCCCCACATATGGGATAGAAAGGGCTGGAAACTCCTCTAGATGCTCTGCTTGTAAAGGAGGATTTTCCTCCTTTATTTCACCTGCTGGGAATATACTCTGGGGGAAAAAAATGGGATTTTCCAAGGACATTTTTGCTCAGTGCTAAATGAAGATGGTGTAAAAACCTGACACACAAACTTGACAGATAGATGTGTGGAATTCCCTGTATTCCAAGCCAATTCCACCTTGGATTAAACACTGATCTCTTCAAGCACTCCTTGCACAAACTCCAGAGCTAAAGAGGATCAATCCCAGGATAAAGGGATGAGTTTCTACTGTCCTAGAAGTGATAAACAAATTCCTCTTTATCCAAAGCTGTGAATTGGCTTCAAAAGTGCAGAATCAACTCCTGCTCCGAGGGGAGAAGCAGGATCCAGCTGTCCTGGCTGCTGCTCAAACTGGGAGCAAAGAAACCTGGAAAAGCTCCAGGATTTGCCTGAGACCGTTTGCTCCCAGAGGGTTGTGAGGAATCAGAAGATCACAGGGAGGAGAGAGGGGCTTAGAGACACTAAAACCACTTAAATTCAAGAGCTGTCAAAGCTCAATATCTTCAGTGTTGAGAAAAAAAAAAAAACAAACTGATTTATTTCCCTGTGGTGGCTGAATGAGAAGGATTTTGTGCTGCAAAAATAAAAGGGGTTTTGAGGGAATTTTGGTTCTAACACTTATGGATCATAACAGGTCCAGCCAGGGGTTTTGGGAGGAGTCTCCTCTGTTTGGAGGAACCTAAAAGAGGTTTCCAAAGAGAGCAGGTTTAAAAAGAATGCTGACTTAGAATCACAGAACCATCATGGAATGGTTTGGATTGGAAAGGAGTTAAAGCCCATCCCATTCCACCCCTGCCATGGGCAGGGACACCTTCCACTGTCCCAAGTGGATCCAAGCCCCAGTGTCCAGCCTGGCTTTGGACACTGCCTGGGATCCAGGGGCAGCCACAGCTGCTCTGGGAATTCCATCCCAGCCCCTCTCCACCCTCCCAGCCAGGAACTGCTTCCCAAAATCCAATCTGAACCTTCCCTCTTTCAGCTAAAGCCATTCCCTGTGTCCTGTCCCTCCATCCCTTGTCCCCAGCCCCTCTCCAGCTCTCCTGGAGCCCCTTCAGGCACTGAAAAAGGCTCTGAGCTCTCCCTGGATCATTCCCATCTCCAGATTGGACTTTCCCTGTTCACCAAAGCTTTCATTCTCTATCAGACATTTAGAACAAACCAAACCCTTGTAGGAGAGAAATCATTTAAATCCAGAAGCAAAAATGAACCAAAGGAGTCCCAGAACCAAGAACCGTGTGACGCAAACGTCGCCCGTTTGAGCCTCCGGGCCAAACTTTGCTCCTGTTTAATTAGCAGAGCCAACAACAGCTAAAAACAGAACCCTGGAAAATCATTAATCACTGTGGGACACGCAGGGGGTGGGAGAGGAGGTGGGTGGATGGATGGAGCAGAAGGCAGGTAAGCAAACACAGAGTTATCAGCACAATATCATTTCCCGGATGGAGAACATCCGTGCTCCTACCTCCTCTAAATATAACCAGGGATGCCAGGGTTGCTTGGCTACCCTGAGGTGGGAACAGGATGGAGATGGCATTAATGAACTTCTCCTTGCCTGGATGTTCTGCAAAAAATAGAAACTCGTCGTTAACATCCTGCTGGGCCACAGGTGCCTCTTCTCTCCACAAAAAAAAAAAATTAAAAAAAACAACAAAGTCTTCCCACCCAGAGATTTAAGGATATTGCAAAGCCCTTAGAACTCACAGCTTGTTCCATCCAGGATTGGTGTGGAAAATGGGATATTTCACCTGAATAAACACGACCCATCAGCTTTGCAATGCGCTGGGCTGGTCTTTGTGTTCATTTTAAAATGATAAAAATTATTTAAAAATTCATTTAATAATGTGTTAATTTTAAAAATATTATCAGAATAACCTGCACAGGATTTTAGGTTTGTTCTGAGGAATAACTGTGGTGTGCACAGATATGTGGGGAGAAAGAAGGAGAGAATTGCAGCAAATCAGATATTTTTGATCCACTACTAAAGATAAGAAAATAATAAATTTAATCTTGGTTTCTGGATGCTGCCTTGTCTTGCTGTTGATGTAAAATGCACAAAAGGCAGGATTCAACAAACCCTGACATCAAAGAGGAGCCAAAATCTCCAAATCCAAGGCTCTGACTTGTTCCTGCTGCTCTCATTGTGTTTCCAGGAGCCACCAGGGCTGCTCCAGGTGGGATTTGCATTAATCCCTGTGGATTCTTTGCTTCTTTTCTGC
>WBNO01030962.1:0-32971 GCA_013400575.1 Peucedramus taeniatus
TATATATATATATCTAATATATTAATAGATATGCAGTTAATTTTCCAAGTGCTCCAATCTAAATTTTAAAGAAATATGAAAAAAGAAACAAAATACTTATCTTCCCTTCATATATTCACATTTTGAGGACCATATTTATTTCAAGGATGCAAATTAGCTCATCTTGACCTACAAATTACTCAGGCTACCCACACTGTCTTGTTTCTCATTGGTTCTACCTCATATTGTCTAAGACTTTATAAAAGCATTAAAGGATCCAGGAGCCATGATTCACCTTCCTCCTTTTTTCCTTTCTTTTCCTTTGAGGAGGTGGTGATTGCTGTGAGTGAAGGGGTGGAGGTGGGTGAGCCACAGACCTCCTTTGGTCCCCACTGGAATTCCACTAGCTCTTGTCTTGCCTTTGCTGGAGCTGAGGAACAACACTGGGGCTGGGAGGCCATTGCCTACCCCATTTGTCCTGGTCTCATTTCAGTTGGTGAAAATACACATAATACTGGAAAAGGATGCTTGGAATTTGACCAGTGCATGGACATTTAAAGTTTGAATTCAAGACACTAAAGACAGCAGGAGATATTCCAGATGTTCCTTTGATCTCCTTGGAAATTTAATAAATGAATTGTTAACAAACAAATTTTCAGCTTTTTTTTCAGTAAAGTAGTGCAGAAAAAGATCTGGTTTGTATTGAGAGAGATCTGAGACAAACCAGTAATTCTAAATAGATATAAGAAAAATCTATAGGGATCCTTCATTAACATTGAAAATATTTTCAAGGACCAAGATCCATTTTAATTTCACTGCTTTTTAAATGAGCATTTTATAGAGAAAATCAAGTTACATTTAGAAGTTTCTAGTTGCTCTAAGGGAGAAAACATTCTATTACATGTATTAATTTGAGAGTGGGAACTCTGAAAGATGACACTTGACAAGTGCTACATGGGTTGTGTGTTGAATGGTTTTCAGTCAGTGTAAGTCTTTGAACACACTTTCTAAAAAAGTAAAGAAAAATATCAAATTTTTATAAATGCCAGGTCTTAAAACTTGTCCTGATCTAACTTTTCCTGATCTTATCTCTGTCTCCATCCATTAAATGAGAGACAAAGCAGAAAGTACTTTTCAGTTCATTGATTTGAACAGTGTCATTGCTGCTTGCTCACACTTTTAGTTATTAGTTCTCTCAAAATGAACCTCAAATCAATGGAAAACAAGCTATTGTGTTCTTTAACATATTATATAATTTCTAGTGAAGTTGTAGAAGGCATATAAAAAAAGAATGAAATGCAGAAAGGAAAACATATGTGCGAGATAATTGAAATAGATTTTATTGTACTGTTGTGCCTTAAGCCCAGCTGGCAACTAAGCACCACACCTGCTCACATCCCCCCATCCACCCCAGTGGAATGAGGAGGACCAAAAGTAAAACTTGTAGGTTGAGATAAAAAATAGACAAATGAAATGAAGTAAAATATAATAATGATAGCAAATAATAATTCAGATAATAGAAAGAAAAAAGCAAACAACAAGCAAATGATGCACAATGCAATGCTTACCACCTGCTGACCAAGGCCAGACCCTCTCCCTGAAGCCAAATAAGCCCCTTCCAGGTAACTCCCCCAGTTTATACCCTGAGCATGTCATTCTATGGTGGGGCATATCTCCCTGGCCAGTTTGGGTCACCTGTCCTGACTGTGTTCCCTCCCAGCATTTTTTTTTTCCTTTTGTGTCACTGGCAGAGCATGAGACACACCAAAAAAAGAGTTCTTGACTTAGGATAGACACAACTTAGAAAACCCAAAACATGAATGTTATCTATATCATTCTCATTATGAATGCAAAACACAGCACTCTCCCAGCTACTGAAAAGAAATTCATTGTATCCCAGCCAAAACCAGGACATGCACTGAAATCCACAATCATGCCCCGGTGTTGTACTCATACCTGCATGCATGTGACCATCTACACACGTGTGCAGAAGTCCCATCTTGCCCTTACTTTATCATTTAGGGGGTTTTGCCCATATGAAATCATAAATTGGTATAGCACAGAGCACCTGTGCTTGGCTGACATCAAAACTGTCCTTTATTTCCTACCATAGCCAGTGCTGAGTCCTGGAGCCTTTTTGTGATGACTTTCTTTTCTGCTGTTCTTTTGGGGACAGCTTACTAGTTTTAGGCTTTTTTTTTTTTTTTTTTGTGGTAGCTTGCTCCTGCCCATAATTTTTCATGGATGAAGGGCCACTTCCATAAGATTTAGTGGAAGTGCATCTACTGCATGACAGAGGGACAGAGATGTCAGAAATGAAATCCACAAGGAAATCTCTTTTGCCATCATTGGTGATTCATAAAGTGCAAAAGCTTGCTCCCATCCCAGCTCAGAGGAGCCCTGGGGGAGACAGAGCCAAGAGCAGGCTGTATGAAATGCAGTGACTCTGTTTGCTAAGCCAGCTGCTCTTCAGATCCTGGCAGGAAATTAGCCTTTGGCAGATGTATTATGTAGCTTGAATATATTAGACATGTGCAAAAAGTCCATTCCTATGTCTGGGGAGAAGAAAAATATTGCTATACCTTCCCTGATACAGAAGATATTTACCTTACCTGGGCAGGGAGACCGCAAAGCCATAAGAATAGAAGTTTCATTGTTGAACAGCAATACTCTTAAATAACAGAGATAGCCAAACATTAATGTAGTAAATATTGTTATACTGCATCCCACCATAAATATTCTACAGTTAATGTGTGTATTTTACTAAAATCAGACCTAAAAATGACTCAGGACTTCTATGTTTTTCTTAAGCTATAATGAGCTTTCAGTATTGCAAGTTCAAATATATGAAGGTTCAGGTGCAAAAAACCTCCACAATTTCAGGTAGTCAATCCTACTTAGTAAGCTGGATTTGAGACTATCCAATAAGAAACTGGAAATAAAAACCCTTGAAAGAAGTTCTGGCTAGCCAAGAAGAAGTACCTAGTAATTCAGAATCAAAATTAAACACAAGGAACAGATGCAAGGGAAAATGTCAGATATCCTAGACAATTAAATTTGCTCTCTTGGCATTCTCAGAAGCCCCATTCTCATTTGTTTGTTTTGTTTTAGTGACCTTTTCCAGGCATGCTTTGTTAGGCGTGGGCATTTGAGAGCTGAATCACTGTCAGAGATGGTGATGATAATGTTGCCTCTCTGCCCTCAGGGGTGAAGGGTCACCATCACAGGAGGTCAGGGAGTACTGCTGCCCTGCATCCTTTCAGAGAGCTCTCAAAGAAGGATGTTGATTTAATATATTAATAATATCCAAATTTCTCCAGCCATCAGTATTTTCTAGTTTATGAAGTCATTAACTGACAACTAAAGTCTCAAGGTCAAATAAAATGTTTAGATTTGTAAAAATAGCCCCTTCACCTTTGGCTAGCATTTATCTAAAGATGAATTTATAATGTTTTTCAATCAATTAAAACTGGGCTATAATGCATTTGCATTGTCTGTTGCAAAGTAGTCCAAAAGAGAATTAATCTCTACTTGGAAAAAAGCCTGTAAAATTAACCTTTCCCTCTAAAATTGGTGTTTTTTTCTTATGAAAAATTTTAAGCAGAAAGCAAAAAGAGTTAAAAAGGGGGGGAGGTTATATATTTGGAGATATTTTGAAGTGGCTTAGCCACTATTGTCAAAAAGTGTCTATTACTCAGAATGAGAATTATATACTATTATTATTATTATGTATAATATTATTATACAGAATTTAGTTTCAAAACTTCACAAATCCCTTCAAAATTATCCCATTCTACTTGTGACATAAATTAACCTGAATCAAGAGTATGATCTCCTTCAGTAAAGGAAAAAATGAAGAAAACAGAACCAAAGAGGTAAATGAGAGGTGTTTCCAGGACTACTCTACTATCTAGGCACTTGACACAGGGTTATGGAAATACTTCTTCTGAGGATCTTAAAAACCCAAGGCACAATTTGCAGGTTTGGCAAATGATGGCAAAGTGTACAGACAAAGTGTAATGGCAGGGACATGGGCTCAGTGTTTTGAGTAACTAGACTGAATTTCCTCCTTCCTCCCCAGGTCACATCATTTGTCTTTGTATGAAGAACCAAGAGTTCAATCTCTCCTCCTTTGGTTATCACTGTGTTTCCTGTGTGTGTTTGTCCTCCTGTGACCTAGACCTTAATTTGCATTCCAAAAAATTCCAAAAAATGGAATGGAGAAAAATAGTTGGCAGAAAATTTGATATGTTTATTTAAGGACTCCATACATGCTGCTTGTATTTTATACCAGAACCTGGAAACTTGAGTCTTTCAGGAGAGAGGTGGACATTTCTCCATGTTTTCCTGCACACATAGCATGTGTTGGGCAGGGAAGGGTTGACTTCCACAAGCTTTTATGTCATATCATTTTTATATTTTAAAAAGATAAGTTTTAGCATATTTTATGAAGTGGTTTTGGGGTTTTTTAATGATTTTTTTCTGCTCACTACAGTTATACACATGATAATTACACACCTGGTGTTACAGACGGAGTAGAATTATTTTCAGTATATTTTAGTGTTTTAACGATTCCTTTGAGTTCTCAGTAGTTATTCTCATGTTAATTATACCTGGCATTATAGACAGAGCAGTATTAATTAAGATTCTGTAAGAGATTTTGGAACTCTGCAGAGAGTTAATTTACTTTTTAAATTTGGAAAATATTTAAATTGTTCTGGGTAATCATGCAAGATTTTATTGACCTACAAAAATGAGAGATAATTCATACAGTCATCTGTAACTTATTTCAATGGTAATTTAGTTACATATTAACATATATTTCTTAAATACTATTTTATTATTCTCTAAATATATTTTATTTATATATTTCATTTATCCAAAATTATTTTAGTAACAGTGTTAAAAAGAATCTTTGAGATATTGTTAGAAAGCCTGCTGTTTAATAATTTTCTATAGGCACAAATGAATAACAGTTACAGGTAGGCTGAGGAAAAGCATGAATTTAATTAAAAATTTCTCTTCCAAGAGTCTGTGTCTCCTCACTTATGAAGTCTTCCAGGGAGCTACTTCTTGTTAAACTAAAGATGTTTTAAACATCACATTTTAAAAGTTATTTTAAGAGAGCTTCTTCAAAGGTGTTTATATTCATTCCATATGGGTGCAACAATCTATTTGAAAAATAGTATTTCCAAATTTTTGTGTATAAGGTTCTTTTACTAAAAGCATTCTTAGACCTACCTGAGCTTTATTTTTCAGTTTAAGGAACCTTTTTGAAGTCATGCAGCATCTACCTTTGCTGTGGAAATAAACAGAGTGATGGGGAAGCCCAGTGGGATCAGCCAGCCTGGGAAACTGCAACCAGGGCCAAGTGTTATGTTTCCTTATACATCATGTAGGATTTGGGTGAAATATATCCTCTTTTATGTGTGTATCTGCTGCAGGAAAGTGACTTAATTTATGGGACCCTGTGTTGGTCAGGATCTCTGGGAGATATATAGTCTGTGTTATTTTTGGTATCAAACTTGACTGTGGGCCCTTGTTCATCTTTGAGCTTCCAAATTGCACCTAAATTAAGCAGCTAATTTAGTTTAAAATCAATGAAGTGACTTCATGGTGTTAATTACAAGACAGCATTGATGGGCTGTCAGATCTAAAGCAAATTTACTTTCCACCAGTATTTCTACTGACCCAAAATGATATTTAAATTTAGATCACTACTGCATCTTGTAATTTTAGCAGCTGGCCTTTACTAGGCCTTACTAGCTGGCCTGAATGTTGGTGAGAAATTTTTGTGTACAGAAAGGTGAATCAAGAGTATTAAGTACAAAACATAATGAGAAGCTTGTATTAAATCTGCAGTTAACTCTTCTTCTCAATAGCCCATATATGGGTGTCTGATGCATGTGGTCTTATAGGCATTTTACAGTTGTTATTTTGTTTTCAAATAGAATAGTAATAGAAGCAATCAAATTTTATATGGATTTGATACTGTAGAATGCTGTGAATCCCTGTGGTTTGGTGAGAATGGTCAATTTTTGCTTTTACCACGAAAATAAGCAAATCTATTCTTCCACAAGGCATTTTTTTAAATGAATATTTTCTTTCTTAAATATTGTGCTTCAAATAGCTCTTAATTTCTGTGTCTTTTATGTGTCTATAAAATACTGGTATGTGTCATTTGTCAGCTCTGTTGTGTTCTGACTCTCAGGTTGTATTTGACATTGACTGATTCCCTTCCTGGTGGTTTATGGTAATTGCCTCTTTCATTGCAAGTCGGGGGGCAGTCAGGGCAATATGATGGGTTAAAAAGTCTCAAGAAATCAGAAGACATCCCTGAGATTAATTACTTTCTTGTTCAAAGTCCCTCTGTTGAAATACTCACCTTTCCTGTCATGCTGCAGGCCATCCAGCGAGAAAAGCCTGAGAAGTACAGAAAACTGCAAGATGCCAGCAGATCAGCTGAGGCCCTGGTGGAACAGATGGTGAATGGTAATTACATGGGAGTTGCTTTAGATAATCTTCTTAGGGATTTGATCAACGAACAGGTTCATATTTATCACAAGAATTATATTAGCACATATTGTCTAAACGGAATGGTAAAGTGATATTGCCTTATATTTCTTTTATTATTTCTGAATGTTAAATCTGTTAATTAGAGAAGAAAAAAAAAAGTATTACCATTTTAGTACCACGCAGAGAAATGTGTTAGAAACTCACTGTAATGAATTGCATATTAACAATCTGTTCTGTGAAGAGACTTAAGTTGTAATCTTATTTTCTGAGTTCTCTAAGCTTTGAAGTACATTAACACATCTGAGTTAGATAGCTCCAAAGGCATTACTTTAACCAGTTGGGGGAAAAATGCTTCCTGACTTTTAATAAAAAATGTATGTTTTGTAATATACATATTTCTGTAATGTTCTGTATCATCAAAAATATAATATTTTACTGGGATTTGGAAGAAATTTTTGGCATTTGGTTTTTTGAATTAAATACTTGTCAAAGTTTATACAACTCTTGAACAAAGAAAAATTGGTGCAAGGGTTTTGTCTTTTTTTTTTTTCCCAAAGAAACTATTACATTACACTATTCTTTTGAACTTTTAAATAAGAGGAAAACAGAACCCAAAGAAAGGTTAATGAAAGTAAAACTGTAACTCATGCCATTGTTCTTAATATTAAAGAATGTCTTGCCTTGGAATCAAATAATTCAAATGGGCCAACATCTATCATACTGATTTGATTACCAGAAATACAGATGCTGAATAAACTGATATTTGGTACCTATATTTTCTCTTAAAATGTTACAACGAATAACCAATATTTAAATTGCTAAAAGTAAAATGCTTTAAGTCTGAGGTACTAACTGGCTAAGCTAAAGAAATTTGATGGAATCCAACAATTGTTTTGCTTAAGTATGAAGGCTTAATATTTTAAAAGAGACCATAATTAATGTGTAGGACATATTTAATTGTCATTACTGTAACAATTGCTACAATGAGTCTCTTCCCAGATTCTGTGAATAGTCTGAAGGCAGTCTGGTAGCATCTGCACCCTGTTTGAAATGATTTGGGCACTTTTCCATGGTTGATGATATAAAAAGTTCAGACTTTATGTTTTCTGCCTGGGAGAATTGATTGTACATGACTTTAAGGGAAGCATTTGAAATTTGCATGCTGACACATTCCTATTTTGGGCAGAATCTTTCTAAGGCATATTTAGCCATGCCCCACTCTTCATTTGGATAAATGCAGACCTGCACCACAAGAATTCCAGTTTAGTTTCTTTGGATTATGTAGTACTTTATGATGACTAATTTTGGTGTTAGTTGCTGAACACACTACCATTTAAATAATACTTACCTTGCACTGTAGTGCCTACCATGTCTTATGTCAAGTAGACTTAATTCTGTCTTATTCCTGTGGAATTTTAACTCAAGATTCTGTTTTTCTCTCCCTCAGTCCATGGGTCCATCCTTATCCATGGTTTACATGTGGCTAAATGTGCATGTAAATATTTCCAGTGTTTCTCAAATCACACCTCTTTTTTTAGGAAGCACATCTTCCAACTGGGTGGCAGGCACAGGGTAGACTAAGTAAGCCAGCATGGCTTTATCAACTTCTTCAACTTTTTCAGCTGCTCTGAAGTCTGTGTCCTGCATTGTATTGTGGTAGCCATGGTAGCAAAAACCATTCTAGTGTGGTTGACAGGTTAATTGGCTGTGAAAATGAAGATCTCTTATTGACATGGTTTTAGGGAGGAAACAATCCCTTTGAAAAGAGAAACAATTCCTCTGGACTTGAAACCTTGAGTATTTATGGGACTTTCAACTGCTTCACTAATGCAAAGGCAAATTGAAGAATAGTGTTTGGAATGGTTAATTAATGCAGTAATTACCAGCAGTAGAGAGTAGAATAAATAAGTAACATTAGTTGGTGAGAACTATGAGATGATTTTAATATAGAATTGGCAAATGGAAAATCTTGTGAGATGCTCAGAATTGTTCCTTGAGGGTAGAGGAAGCTAACTGCCCTTGTAAAGCTGTTGTACTTTTGTATACAACATACTCTCTATTTGCCTTTCCTTCCAATCATTATGATCTAATTGCAGTTAATGGCTGCAATTTAGTTCAACTTAAACTGAACTAAAAGTTAAGTAAAAATATTAACTTTAAAACTTCATTTCAAACTGTAGTAGAGTTCTGCAGCTTTATGTTTTCCACGGTATTCAACTAAGTTTCTATAGTGTTTTTATCGTGTATAAATTAATTAATTTTTTTTTGTTGTTGTTGTATTCACTAAGAACAAGAAGGAAGATTTGCTGAATCTCAAAAATAACATTTTTAGAGTAGCCTTCCTGTTCTTTCATACCTTCCTGTTCAAGTGCTGGAACTCTTTTCCATGAAATGGGAAGGAACTGGAATTAATTCATATGCCTGTATGGATTTTTGGGAGAGCTGCAGCTTAACATCTAGTGGAGGAAAGATGTACTATGTTATTTTAATGAAAAGCTTTCTAACTACCATGATTCACAGATCAAGAATGATGATGCTCCCATTGTTTTCCTTTAGGGAAACTAATCAGTGATTGAATTGATGATTGTCATGCATTTGCAGCATAATCTGTAATTAAAAGACCATACAAAGAAAGAGATTTAAGGCATAGATCAGTTCAGAAGTCAAGTAATGACAATTTTAATTGTATTGTTAATTTTTACTTATTCTGTGCCAATTAGATCTGGACTAATAATGATTAGATTGCTTAAGATTCCAATTATGCTGACACTGAATATGGTGGCTTTACTCTTAAACAAGGTTCTGAATGTAACAGATGAAGAGCATAAAAAATGAGACCTCTGGTGGATTATAAGAGCAAGTTCAGAATGGTAGTGAACTCCGTTGTTGAATCTTTTTTTTTTTATCTTTTTTTTTTCTGTAGGTTGGGGAGGGAATAAGTTAAAAAACAAAAAAGGATTCTGAAGAGAATTTGATTGGTTTATTTAGGGTTTAATTTATTTGTTTCTTAACAGAGGGAAATATTCTGAGGAAACATATTTACACAGGACACTCTTCTAGCCTTATGTAAACATTGTCAGCCACTGTCAGCAGAAGTATTTTGCCCTGGAAAGATCTGCCCTCTTGCACAGCCCAGCTGTTCCTGTGTTTGTAGGCAGGGTGTCTGGACATTGTCATTTGAAGGGCTTTTCCCATCACAAGGGAACTCGTTCATGCTTTTTGGTGGATGCTTCTTTACCCAACCACCCACATGGGCTGTGCTCTGCCTCTCCTTGCTCAAAGGAGACTGATGATTGCAATGAGTGAAAACTTACGTGTTCTATTTACCAGAGTTTCTAGGAAAAAAAAAAAATCTACTTTTTTTTTCTTTACTAAATCATATTATAAAATAGAATAAAAAATCTGTTGATGCATAAGTCAAGCAGTTTAGCAGTTTGAGTGGACACTTGGCTATTATAGTAGTTTAGAAGAAAATAAACAGGACATCAAAATGGATAATCAGAGAATTTTGACAGGAAGCATTAAAGTGAATACAAATCAATTTGTTGCAATAAAACATGTAATTTTGAATTGCCACCATTCTGTGGAAGAAATACATTATCTTGTAAGTTACACAAGAGTCACAAGCTACAAAAACCAAATAATATTACATTATTCTATCACAGAACTGTGCAAATGACAGATGCACTTAACAAGATATATTTCATATTAAGTGGCAATTCCAAAGCACTTGCATGTAAGGTGCTGCACAATTAAAAATATTCAGGCACAATTTATTAGGTGCAGTATACAAGGTAATAAAATTAATGGATGCACTTCAGATAATGATCTGTTTCCTCTGGGTACAGTATATTTATACAATGATTATACCAGAAGCGTTTAGAATGTGAAACATGAAAAGATTATGAACCAACCACTCGTCATAAAATAAACTTTAGCATAAAATGGGGTTTATATTGTTTCTTTGCCTGCTTGTACATTTTTGGTATGCCTTGGTAAAGTTGCTTAGGTTATCAAGAAATCAGCAGTTATCACAGAAGAAAGTTTCAAATAGGCAAGGAATAATGGAGTTTATTAAGGTGTAATAAAGTAAAATGCAAGAAGTTCCACCTCAACGAGAGGAAGAATTTCTTTTCTTTGGGGGTGGCAGAGCACTGGAACCCAGTGCTGCCCAGGGAGGTCATGGAGGCTCCTTCTCTGGGGACATTCCAAACCCCACCTGGACATGTTCCTGTGTCACCTGCTCTGGGTGACCCTGCCTTGGCATGGGGATTGGACTGAGTAATCTCCAGAAGTCCCTTCCAACCCTAATGATTCCATTCCATGTGAAATTCTTGATTTTCACCAATGGGTCAGACTTGCCTAAATGATCTCAAATGCAAGTAACAGCCATTTTCTTCTGGAAATGACATGCTGGCATCTCAAAATTCTGATTTACCTGAATGGACTGAGAAATAAGAGTTTTAAAAACACGTGTTATGGAGATTTTATGTTCTTTACAGTAGGATATTCTGCCTAATGAAGGTGCATCTCTGCAATATTTTACCAAACATAACTCTGCATAAACCAGTTTTGTACTGTCCACTTCAGGAACATGAAAAGCAAAAGCGTTTCTCTCTCTACGTGCATATAGAATCACATTTAGACTCAAAGGTTAGATGTTAAATAAAAGAATTAAAGAAAAATTGAATAATAGTGGCTATTTTCACATATTTAAGTGTGTCATGCGAAGAGAGACCTATGAGCAAAATCAGAAAGGAGGATCTAGTGAATCTAGATTTTCAGCTGAAATATAGTCCTCTCTGAATCCTAGAAGAAAATATTGCAGTGAAAAGTATTATGTGTGAAGAATCCATGACTGCACTTCTGGTAATCATAATCTTGCCTAAGGGTACTTGGGAGACTGTGGCAGTTGAAAAGAAAGGAAAGGAGGAATAAATAAAGTGATCTTTTTATGTCTAGCCTGCCAAACTCACAAGCAATGTCTTCCAAGTTCAGATATAACAATGAACACAGTGGCAAAAATCTGCTCTCTGTTATGAATTTACAGCATTTTTATACCCAACTCACAACAGAAACAATTGTTAAAGTACAGCATAGTTAAAGTCTTATTGTCTATACATATGTTTGTTCTCGCTGTTGTTAAGATTCAGTATCTGTGTGCCTGGTTGTCTGTGATTGTTGTTACTCAGATGTGATGTGCCATTCACGTTTATTCTGCCTCTTCACATGCTCATTAGACATTACACTTCCAGAAAATGTAGTTATGCTGCCACATCTCCAGATGCATACACACACTCACAGAAGACAAGATCACTTCTGGATTTTATTAAGATGTGTCAAAATCGTTTTTTACCTCTTCATGCTTCAAAGTTCATTTTATATCCTTGCTCAGTCCTTAAAATGTGCTCTTCAGTTTTTTGAGTATAATGTGGGTGTGGAGCTGCTCCAACCACCACCATTGCTATTAACTCCCAGTAGTACTGGGCTTTCTATTTTTCCAATAGTTTTGCTTTTTGAAATGCTGTATAATTTGTTTGGCTGGGTCACCATCCCAGAGCAAAAGCATATCCAGAGAGCTGCTATCAGGTTACTGCACAATCTGTTTCCAAGTGGGCTGTTTCCAAGCAACTCTGAATGAAATAGCCCTGAGCTGGATCCAGAACAGGATTTGCCAGAGCACTATGGTGCTCCACAACAGACATGATCCCCGATTATCATGTAGTGTGGTTTACCATATAGCATGCATTATAGCAATTCCTTAGAATATTTTATTATAAAAAAATTCTAGTACTTTCATTGCAGCATTTAACTGTAATTAGGACTCTATTTTCTATGTCCTACCTTCCAAAATTGCCATTAACTTTACTATTTTTTAATCCTGGTAATGAAATTTTCCTGTAGATTTGGAGTGCATATTGCAAACCAGAAAACTCATCTTCAATATTGTATCAAAGATTGCAGAAGTGGAGCACAGAAGGCTTTTGTCTCATTTACTTTAAACTTTCTTTAAAGAAAAATACTCTTAACTTTTATTATTTTGATAAAAATATAGCTTCTGTTTAACTAGTTGGCTGTTGTATGACTATGTGATGATGTTATTAAAGGTGTTCTTAAGCATATGGCATTGCTCAGTGATTTGAAAATTTTACTCATTTTGAAATCAATGTTGGCCCTATTGCCACATGTATCATTACATGTCATTACAATTTTAAAAATGTTTGGGACTACATTTAAACTTCCACTGAAAAAGTAATGACATGATTAAATTAATATTATTTTAAAGTCAGCCTGAGTTCAAATTACAGAGTGATTATGAATTATGTTGACACATTTTCTTATCTTTCATATGTATTGCTTTACTTTTTCCACAGAAAGTGAAGAAAATTCCTTTTACCTTTTAATTGTCCTAAATAATTACCTTGTCCATAATAACTAAAGTCAGTTTTATTTTATAAACTAATATAAGCATGATTATTGAACGACAGACAGGAATAGGCAAATGACATCAGAGAAACCAATCACTTTGAAAATACCCATAGAGAAGCATCACCTATGGTTTCTTGGCTCTTTTCTTACTGTCTCCTTATGATCATTGTTGGATACTCAGGACTGGCCGAGATGGAGGTTTGATCTGGTACTTTGTTTATTCCTTAATGTTTATGATATTTCTAAAATCGCATATGATGCAAAATATATGGGTTGGATTATCAGAAACCTCTAAATAACTGTGGAATATAGTTCCTATTAATTGTAATCAGTCTTTATAAAGAAGAAAAGCCAGCAACAGTCTTGTACATTAAAATCTAATTACAGTCCAGTCATAGTTTTCAAAATCCAGCTGCCAGGCATTTTGTTATTTCTTACAGCAGTTTTAATTAGCTTTATGTATTGTATCTCTACTTTCTGCTTGATTCCCATTCTTGTACTTTAATGTAGTTTATAATTCATTCCCATAGCAACAAAAGTACCCAGGCAGAAACTTTAAATATTTTTGATATGCTTTCCCCACTAATGTGTAACATCTGTAGATTCAGAACTGTTATTTGGTGATAAATCATTAACTGGATTTATGAGCTCTCAAATAGAGAAATTGAATTGTTAAACTCTCCTACTTTTCTTTTTTCCTTTTCTTTGTAACTTGTTTATCTTTAAGCATGTTCTTCTCTTGTTTTTCTAGAGGGTCTGAATCCTGACAACATTAGACAAGCCTCAGAGCAGCTGAAGAGCCGCTGGATTGAGTTCTGTCAGTTGCTGAGTGAGAGACTGGCATGGCTGGAGTACCAAAATAACATCATTGACTTCTACTCCCAGCTGCAGCAACTGGAGCAGACAGCAATTGCTGCAGAAAACTGGCTGAAAACACAACCCACACCAGCAACAGATCCTGCTACAGTAAAAACTCAGTTAGAAAGATGCAAGGTTAGAGATTGTTCAAGTTTTTTATAATATTGTCCTTCCTAGGTGTTCCAACAGTGGGACAGATTATGACCTATAATATTTCAGTATAAAAATGGTAAATGGACTGACTCCTTGGATTTGCAAAGTAATTATGGAAAATATTTGTTCAAGGAAAGGTAAGACTGGTAAAGAAATAAAGAGGCAATAGAACCCAGGATATGGGTCTTTAAAACTCTGCCCCAAATATTTAGTTATTAGGATACTTAGACACTTAGAGGGAACTGTGGGCCTAAAGCCTTCTTCATATTTCATTTTCATGTAAACATCTGTGGTTTTGGTTCCTCATTAAGAAAATGTTGCTCATCACCTCTGTAAAGGATCTGTGTGTGAACAATGTCTTCAAGTCCTAAGTTCTGCCATTGCAGACCACTTTACTTCTTACACACCCTGTGTTCTGATTCAGTGTGGGTTGTGTAGTCAAATGGAAGAATATTCTTCTGTCACAATATGAGAGAATCACAGAAGTTGTACAAAAACTGTTACATCAATTCACTTATAATTCTCCCTAATTGTTTTTATTTATGTGCTGCACCACCAAAGAAATTTGTTTCTTTTTTTTACTGTAGACAGCTCTGTGGGTGGAGAGCTTACCAGCAAATACTGATTAACAGCAATATATTGAGGTGTAGTATTGCATTATAAATTTCATGGCATACTTGTAGAAGTTTGACTTTAGGAAATCTCCGACTCCAGAAGCTCTCAACCAGAAATATTGAAGCCCAAATTGAGTCTATACTATCACTTCAATTTCCAAGTATTTCCAAGCTGCCATTGTGCCTACAGAGATCTCTGTTCTCGTGCAGAAAACTTTTCTTTGATTATCTCTGCTAGGAACTGTACATTTGGCTTATTTGCTCATTTCTTTTATATTTTGTAGTTTCACATGTCCCAGTGTATACAAGGTATAGCAGCACAACCCCATTGTTCTCTACAGCTTCCTGAGAGGGGGAGTGAAGAGAGAGGTGCTGATCTCTTCCCCCTGGTATCCAGACACAGGATGTGAGGGAATGGTTCAAAGCTGCCCCAGGGGAGGTTTAGACTGGAGTTGGGAGGATGTTTGAAGAGTGTTACAAAAAGGCTTCCTGTGGAGGTGCTGGGTGCCCCCAGCCTGTCACTCTGTAGGAGCCACTTGGAAAATGTCCTTATCAGTGTGCTTTAACTTGTTAGCCCTGAAGTAGTCAGGCCATTGGAATAGATGTTCCCTGAAAGTCCCTTCCAGCTGCTCCGTGTTGTCGTAATCTTAACCTCAGTCTCTAATGTGAGGCTGCTAGAAATCTCTGGGCATCTTCATCTCTCCTTTTTTACTTCATTTTATTTAGTCTGTACATAATCTAACAGACATGGGTCCAGGATTATGGTACATATGGTGTTTTTCTCTTCCCAGCTTCACGTGAAAAGGATGTTCCTTAGGCTTGAAAATTTAATGTACAATCGTTCTTATTTTCTTTGAGCACAATGTCCTGTGAAAGTGACTTTAAGGTGGCTTTAAGCAGTGATTTCAATCAACAATTTTATTGGGTGTAGAGGTATTGATTTGTGAGGAAAGGTTTAAAATGTTGAATTGATTTGTATTGGAACTGATGTATTTGGAACCAAAACAGTTATGTAATATGCACTGAAACAGTGGTGGTTTCATGGCACTAGTGGTTTCATTTCTTGGGTAGCTGTATCTTGATTTTTTTTTCTTTTGTTCGAACATGCAGGATGAAATCATTCGAATGTCAACCCTGCAGCCTCAGATTGAACGGCTAAAGGCTCAAAGTCAAGCACTCAAAGAGAAAGAACAAGCACCAGTGTTTCTGGATGCTGACCTTGCTGCTTTTACCAGCCATTTCAAACAAATATTTGCTGACATGCATACCAGGGAAAAGCAGCTACAGACCAGTAAGTGTTCTTGACAAGAAGTCAATTTGCCTGACTAGCACACATAGAATAGGTGTTTATATTTTGCTTTCCCAGTTTTGCATTTGCTTTATGATACTAAACCAATAGAACAATTCAGGTGCTCTTCTTTGCAATTGAATTAGTCTTTTTTAAATTATCAGTTCATTCCATATTTTATATTAAGGAATCAAGGGAAGGAACACTATTCAGAAGCAAAGCTTCCACTTGTTGTTCTGCCATCAAACTTCCTCTTGTTAGTATGTTTATGGACAGATTCAGTGATATTTTTTGGCACCATAAAACTGTATTTGTTTATTTGGATTATAAGACAAGGCAGTCCATTTCTGTCAGTCAGTAGAGAGGAAAGACAGCTTAATTACAGGAGTAATTACAGGAGGAATCTGCTCTAGATTTTTACAGAATAGAAATTTAACTCCATAAATCTCATCAAAGAGAGTAGCCACCTTAGCATTCTAGTTTTTCATCATGTGGCCAACTCTTTCTTATTTGCAAGACAGAACACATGACTGCCAGTTATAACACTATGTGTGATATTTTTAGTAAAATGAATTTTTCAAAAGGGACAAAATGCTATGCCAAAATAGAAAGTTACCTATTCCTAATTAATGATACGTAGCATATCAGTAATTACTGTACACTTTCTGTATTAGCTTATGAAATTAATAAAGTGTGAGACAGAAAATACGAATTTAACTTTTTTCAACAACAAAGATATTATTTGCCCCCTAAGCCACTGATACCTCTAACTTACTGTACTGATTTGAAATTTGACATAGTGCTAGCTCCTTCTAGTGGCTTTTTCTAATATTCCTCCTAAATTCTTTGACAGAGAGTCTTGGATATTGGTTTTTTTTTCAATACCACATTACTGCACTGCTGTAGTTATTTTACATGTGTCCATATATGCAAACTGAAGAAGTGATGATGCATGGGAGAACAGAAGTAAAATGCAAGTGTCCCATAGCAAGAGATGAAAGAATGAATTGTAGAAATTTAACATTAGGGTGCGTAAAGCTTTTCATTACTCTAAATTCAAGATGAACAATGGGCAAGATGTAAAAACCATTAATGTGACTATGCTTTATGTGCTGAAATCAGTTGCCATTCTTCCAACAGAAACATAGCATAAATACTGGGTTCTTAATGATTTCTTCTTTATCTAAACTTCCATAGTTGTTTGGTTTGCCAGGTCATATTTCACTGTAGTGAGAAGCCATGAATTAACCAGTTGATTGGTCCAGTAAGGTAAATAATGTTCACTGCCTGACCTGTGATCCATGGGCTTTAGTGAGGTTCTTCTGGGTATTCCTTCCCCAGCCTGGGCTGCAGTCAGCTCCTCCAGTGCCCTGGGCAGCTGCAGGAACAGCTGTCCTGAGGTGAAAGCATTGGCCAGGCTGGGGAGAGTCTCCTATAGTGCAAGGGAACAGAAGTCTCTTGATCAATATTGCATGGAGCCCTGGACAGTTGTTACTGCTTTTCTTTTGCTGTGTAGATGGGCCATATCCTCTGTCTTTATTCTGGCCTTACTTTAATAGAAAACATTGAAATTTTGTAAAGACTTTTTCAGGTCTTTCCATCTTTTATTTACATAAATTATTTGTAATTATTTCCAACAGATGGAAAAGTCTCTTGAGGACTGAATGATGTATTGCTGATCAGTTATAATATTTAATCCTTTTTTTTTTCTTTCCTGTACATAAAACCTACATGTGTTTAAAAAGATTTTTCTTTTTGGATTCATGATTAAGGTATATTTTTGTGTTAAAAAGATATTTATTTTTGACCGTCATAAAAGGTTCATTTATTTTGTGAGCAGTTTTTTTGGTTTTTTGTTAATCTTCCATTGCTTCATTATATTTTCTGATGGATAAGGGTATTTAGGTGTTCTGTTTATCAAGGGAATTTTTCCTTCATAAACAGTTTTCTCTAATTTTGGGGATTGTCTCCCTCAAATATTTTTTGTTTGGATAGGTTTTGATTGTGGCTTTTTGAAAGTGAGGGCAGCTTAGTTTTGGGGTTTTTTTTAAACATTCAGGAGTGCTTAGTAGTTTCTCTCTGCTGCTGATTTGTCAATAAAATAATACTAAAGACTAATTCAGATCTTCTCACGTTTTTCTCCATGATTTGATTAGCACTCCAGTTATAAAACCTAATTTAAATTCTGAAACCTATTTGATTGGGTTTTTTCATTATTTTGTGGTGCTGTTTATGAAAGAGATACAATCTTATAAAATATGAAGAAATGCAACCCCATTTTTCTCACCTTATAGAATGGCTGTATATCCATATGCCATTTTGATTGTGATTTATCCAGCATTCCAGCTCTCTCTTCTCCCTAAACACATTTAGAGTAATGTCTAGAATATTGCTATATGGAAAAAATAAAGGTCAGACCGAGCTTAAAACTGTTCAGTAATCTACACAAGGGAGTGAAATAGACAATGCTGGCAATGATTCGAGTATGAATAACCTGATTTCCCAAGGAGGTTCTTAGATTTTTCTAATGCCCTGGTGAAAAAAGAGGTTTTGTACTTTATATTTACTTGTTGTGAAATTAACTGCTGATACATCAGAGAGATTTCTAGGGGGCAGCATGGTCAGCCCCCCATTCCCCCTGAGCCCAGGGAGAGCTGACAGTCATTGTCAGGTAAATGAACACTCCCTGGTTCAAACTTCCTCCTGGGTGGCAGCTGATTCATTCCAGCACTCCTCTAGTTCTGTGACTTAACTGAATTCCATTAAGGTGCTTCTGCTTTTCAGTCTCGCTGCATTGAGCTGCTACCCAGTCGTGGCCTTGATGGAGATACATGTTCTCATTGAGGTACATGTTATTCTGAGGGAAATTGGAAAATCGTTGGATTTTTAGCAAGTAACTAAAAAAAAAAATAAAGGCCTTTGTCACAGGTAAAATTAAAAGTATCAAGATGGAGGTGGCAAAGAAAAAGTCGTATTTATTTCCATTTTTGTCTGCTTCACAAATTTATGCACTGTGCTTTTCTTTCAATTTCTGATTCTACCTTTGCAGAATCAGTAATTCCCAAAGGTGAAGTCATCGTCATCATTGCTGTTGTTATTATTAATGATAAATTATTCATCTGCATTCAAATGATGTTTCTCCTGTTTATTTCAGGAAGTACTTTAGAAATCTTTTGCCTTCTGTATCATGTCAAGATTCTTTAGACTTTTTATTTACCCATGCCATGCTTAAAATTATTTTGCACCCACATCATTATTCTCTCTAATACATAAGTACAGTATCTTACTGGATACTTGGATTGCATAGAGCTCATGCAATTCAAACTTGGCATAATTTAATACAATAATAAACTACAGTAACTGTAACAGTATGATGACCATTTAGAGTTTTAGTCTGTAATTACTCTGCTTTAGTTAAAACTTTGAACTGCTAACTTATTTTGATGCTCTGTGCATTGGAAACAGGTTATAACGGGTTATAAGTGGCAGTGAAATTGTAATGATACATAAAATAGTCTTTCACAAATCATTGTATACTTGAGGAAGGAAAAATTTAAGCAAGTATCTTGAAAACTTCATAAGTATAATTTTTCTTTAAGACACTAACTATGATTTAGTAGTAAAAATATTCATTGCTGTTTGATTTTGAGGGATAAAGTTTGCTTAACCTTCTTTAAATGTGTCTTTCAAGCTGAAGATACAATTCAGATGTGTGTGAGAATTTATTGTTTTAATAAGTAGCATGCAAGTAATTTCTTTTCTTTTTTTCACCCCATCCATTTCCTCCGGTAATTATTTTTTATTTAAATCAAGATCAAAAGGACAAAGCAGCCTGTGAAATGAATGTGTATGAGATAATGTCCTCTACTCTGTAGGTGATTTTGTCCTTTACCTCAGTAGTAAAAATGAATATTTTTATGGATGAAAAACAAACCCACCTAAAGAATAATTGTGTCTTTGAAATATATTTATTATTACAAAAGATCCTGTAGAACTGGAGAAGGGCTTCCCTGGAAGTGTTCAAAGCCAGGTTGGATGGGGCTTGAGCAACCTGATCTAGTGGAAGGTGTTCCTGCCCATGATAGGCATTGGAACTGGATGATCTTCAAAGTTCCTTCCAACCCAAACCACACTGTGATTCTATTATCCCCTTCTGTTTCTTTCAAGAGCTTTGTAACAAAGAGAATTAGAAGGCTTAAATCAATTGCTTAGCATTGATCAAGTATTACACAAGATTTCTTATGAGATTTTCTGATTAAAAATGTATAAGGGAATCACAGCTTTTATGAATGACCTATTGACGAATTGGTTCAAGTATTTGTATTACAAAATAAGTTAAACAAAGTTTTGAAAACATCAGCCTGGTTTTACTACTGAAGAGATTTTTGTTGGAAATACATGAAGTTCAATCTTTTTGATTTATTTCAGGGAATAAGTCTTTCCTAAAATGGTCCCATATATTATATTTATTGTCTTTCACAATGGTGTGATGAGCAGGGGGATTTGTAATGACTGCAGGAGAAACACATTGCAACCTATCCAGTGTGATTTGATCATTGTTGAGATAATTGTATTCTCATTTCATTTCTGGTTTGGGAAAATTTTTTTGACTGAAATATCTGGTCACAAAAAACAAGGAAGCAGTGAGGAAAAACAAACAAATTATTTTACTTACTTGGAAAGCTATTTTCACATGTTTCTATAGTTCTGTTTATTAGAAATAAATCCTAACTATTTGAACATTCTATTTCCACATGTATGGACTTTCTCTAAAAGAAATATGCAAGTGCAAATATATTTGTCTGTCAGTTCTCAGGGCTTACAATGTCAGTCACACCAAAATGCTTTCCCTACAAGTGGAATAGATTAATACAAAAACATTTTTCCCCTCTGGGATGGGAACTGTATTCTGATATTTCACAATAACACATTTTTGATTTCCCTCTGTGATATTTTGTTACAGTTCTGTCATGGACCTAGTTTTGCTATATCTAAACTAGGCCTGTATTGAGGACATACTGGATCTTTCTCATCAACAATTTATTTTTTTTTTAAGATAATACAGCAGAATCCATATTAATGAGCTTTGCTTATCGTGTGGACTTTTGTCCATAAATATTAGTGTCACATCACAAAGCAAATTTTAAGATAAAAAGAAACAGGTCTTGGATGTGGGTTTATGTTATTAGTATGGGGAATTTAGAGATTCATATTGCCCACAGAGAGGCCATAAATGAGTTAGCTTATTTAGACAGTTATAACTGGCTAATGTGAATCCCACTGTGGGAGCTTGACTGAATTCTCACCATTTCCATCATGTGCTGCTAAAATAATAAAGACTCTTAAGTGCCATCCTAAAAATTAATCTGCTTCCTTGTGGATGAAAATGCTGACACATTGTCTATCTTAAAGAATAAAAAATTATTTCATTATCGCTAATCTGTAGGAATCTGGAAAACTGAAATGGGAAAACCATGGTTACACTCAAAAATGCTTTCTAAAGTTAATATCTAATAACCAAATTGTATAGACACTAGTTTGGTTAAATCAACACCTGTCATCCCATTTGAATTTTTATTTCGTCCATCCAATAATAGAAAACATAACTCATTAGAATTGAATGAAATGTTTGCAATGTTTGGATGGTTTTAAAATTTTTATTATTATTGGCAAAGTTGCAGGATTAGAGGTTGTCCTGATTTTGGGAAGTTGTTATGATCTCTGACTGGAAATATAATTTTTTTTACATAGCATTCTATTGTTCAACAAAAAAATTATATTAAAATCTGAAGTATGTTCTGCCAAGCACTGCTGTATGATGTAAACAAGCTTCCACTTAAAAATTTTAACTGTCTTGTTTGTCAAAACTACATTTTGGACAGCTTTATTATTTTTCGGTACATTTCTTTGTGAAACACCAGAGAATATTGAGGAGGATACAGAAGATACAAATGGGTGCAACTTCTTTTTAGCTTTTCTATTCTTCATTATTATGAACAAGTTGGAAATGTTTCAGTTCCAACCAGCCATGCTATTTGTCTACACATTTTTTAGTGAGAATAGAGGCAACTGTTTTGATGGCAGAGGGAATGTATCTGCTAATGAGTTGCTTATGTGTGTGCCAGATGTTGTCTATTTGCAGTAGCTGTAATATTGACACAATAAGCACAGTTCAATAAAACTCAACTTTATTGTAGAAGGAAGATTAATTTTCTAAGCTTTTAACAGATGTCTTAAATGGAACATTTTGCTTGAACAGAAACATTGAACATATAAACATAGCTCTTAAGACATTTCTGAAATTAGATTGTAGATTAAGTACAATGGTTTGTCTGTTGATCTCTGAACACACATATTTAAAATAGCTGTCTTGGCCATATAAGTTGTCTTCTGACCTATAATAATGGGGTCAAATGGCACACAACTCATAAAATTGTAGAGATATCTCAAATATTAGAAGGAGTGTGTTCATTTTTCAAAATATTTTTGCCTCCAAAATTATTTTTTATAGTTCTGATACACACCAGACCTGTTGAAATCTCTTGCAAAACAGCTGTAGACTTCAATAGGGCTTGGTCTTTTATCAAGTGTCTTCTGTTAGCAAACCGAATAATGAAGCAAAAAAAAAATTGTTTCTTTTCCTTCCTTCCTTCCTTTCTTATTTCCTTCCCGTTTTTTTCCCCACTGAACATAGTTTTTGACAGTTTGCCTCCTGCACACTACAAGGAGACAATGAACACTATACTTGTGTGGATGCAGCAGTCAGAAACTAAACTCTCCGTGCCTCAGGTTGCAATTGCTGAATATGAAATCATGGAGCAGAGACTCAGGGAGTTGAAGGTGAGTGATCAAGCTGTGGACACAAATGTCTCAAATGAGAAGTTTAGAAGAACAGAACTCTAGTTTGGTACATGAATCTGCTGAAGCCTGTGGATCTTGAGTAAATAATGCTCATTATGGTTTTAGGCCAGGGCTTCAGGAGATGGTGGTTGCTTGCTTATATTTATTCCTGAAGTTAAGGAATTTAAAATGGTATTCACTATTGAAAGCTTTTTTATAAGATATTTAAAATGTTAAGGAAAATCCCTTGTTTGTCCCTATTGTATATAAAATATTTCTTTGATGATAGTTCTGATAGTTAAATATAGATTTAGGTAATTTCATTTTCTAGTGCTGACATGAAAACGATTCTGATTTGCAAAATGCAGCACAGTCTTTTGACAGGTTTCCTGTCAAATTTACAAGTAGACAAATGTGGAACAAATTTTGCCAGTGGGTACAAACCTTCCCTGTATCTCAATCTGTGAGAGAGTTTCTACTCTCAGACAGCTAATGAAGATATTGTTTGATGCATATTCAGAAATAAAACGTAGAATATAGAAAAAAAAATAGGTGAAATAAATTTGGGCTCAAAATTACAAATGTTTTGAGAAGTTATACAAAATGTTGTATCACAGAATTGGTTCTCTAAGTTTATTCTTTTTCTTCACAGTCTGGTTGTGTTCTCTGGTTCTTTTGAAAGTGTCATTATCAGGGCCATAGCAAATTCCTATCTCAAATTAATGAAATGTATGTAGATAATATCTATTAACAAATATAAATACCTCTGGTTATATTCTCAGTTCAACTAAAAAAACCTACGTTGTATGAGAAAAACAATTCCAAATTGCTCAGTGAATTATGCCATTGCAAGTTTTAGCAAAGGTGACCTCTATGTGTCGCCTGTGTTTGTGAAACGAAGAGAATTGCCGAGCACGTGCATTCCACTTGCTTCTTATTCACAGGCTTTACAAAGTTCTCTGCAAGAGCAACAGAAAGGCCTGGCCTATCTCAGCACCACTGTGGAAGACCTGTCCAGGAAAGCCCCTGCAGAGGTCAGCCAGAGTTACCGATCTGAGGTCGAGGTGGTCCTTGGCCGCTGGAAGAAGCTCTCGGCACAGCTGGTGGAGCATTGCCAGAAACTGGAGGAGCGCATGACCAAACTCCAGCGATTCCAGGTTAATCACACTTTTTCAGCCTCTGCTTACACCTGGCGGCTTGTTGCTGAGGGAGTAAGGCAGAACACATTTAGGTGTTTCTAGGAATTAACACCAAAGTGAAATATCAAGACATGACAAAAAATGTATTTAAATATCTGCTTGATATTGATGAGTATGAGATTTTACTTTGAATTCTGATTCTGTGGCTGTATCTATGTTGTTTCATTAGCAAAAAGCTTGACTTTCATTAAAAATTGCAAATAATGTTCCTTTACTTCGTGTTCAATGTAGCACTTATTCATGCATCTGAAGTAGCTGTATGATATTGATTTTAATGAATTCACTTACATAATTAAAGTCACCTGTAATGTAGTAGTATCTTGTCGTCAGTTTCCAGAAAGCAGAAGTGTATTTCAGAATGGCAGCACTGGAACTCACCTAGGTGTCTGTAGGGTTGCTTCTCACTTTTGGTAGGGCTGTTTTATCACTTTTTACCTCTCATGCTCTGTCTCTCTGACATTTTTGCCCTTTCTTAACTACATTGCCACTAGCTCACCACAGCATCAGCTGTGTCCTGTGATGATTCCACAGGAGGAAGCTGGAACTGTCTGTGTCCAGCACAGGACAGCACCTGCCCTCTCCTCAAAGCTGGCACCCTACTCTCAAAACAGTGCTGCATAAAAAAAGTTGGGCACTTTGCCTAAGAAATTCAAACTTTTTTCTTTTCCCTTCCGTCTTCACTCCCGCCCCTTCACCAAAAATAGAGCTTTTCCCACTGGTCTTAAAAAGGTCCTGAGCATCATGACCGTGCTCATGTAAACCATTCAAAGCAGTGTGAGCTATTGATGCACACAAATTTTACCCCTTATATTTATTGCTGGAAGCCCTCTGGTACACATCTAATATAAAAGTTATTGTCTTTTGAGCTTGTTGAATGACTTCTCATCCAGATTATTGTTTTAGCTGCTGTAATTTATGGAATGCGTCAGTATGGAATACAATGAAATCAGTGTTCATAAATAAAATGCATTTACAATCTGATTAAGAATGTGAGTCATACATTTTATCTTCATTGTTAGAAGGAGAGTAATCTCTTTTTAAGTAAATCCCACCAGATAAATATTTTACCACATTAATGAACTAAAAGTATTCTTGTAAAGGTATTAAAGTTTCATCATGAAATACGATTCTGAACTATTTTTAGTGTTGGATAATGGAATGCACAGTAGATATATGAGCAGTGTTTTGGTAATTGCCATTCTGGAGTATACTTCTAATTTTTGTATGATTAATTTTATTAATTCAGTTTGTTTTCCATGATAGCCTGTTTTTTTTAAGTATATCAGTCACATAAGGGAAATACTCCCTTGGGTTACTTGTCTCATAATTGTTACTAAGGCATATTTGTATACATTTTAGGACACAGTCTCTATTCTAGTTTCCTTTTTTGTGCTTCAATTCAGCTTTGCATTCAGCATGTAAAATCAATATGTATTTCATTGGTGATGAAAATAGTTTGATGAAAAAATGCTTTATAATTTATATCTAAAGTTTTTGCAATATATGTATTTTATTTTAATATGTGCCTCGGATTATCAAAGATGGCATGTTAAGGTAATTTTAAGTGGTATTTTTTAAATCTCTTTCTACTTTTTAAGTTATTAGATTATCTGTGTAATGTTGCCTGGATGGTAGCATTCCCTCTTTTCAAGTATTTGATCAGATTTTTTTGTTAACTGCAAGAGTTAAATAAAGGCTATGAAAACAATATTCCTATTCTAGTGCTAGGAACAGTAACTGGGAGACTCTGAAATGACTCATTGAGTCATTATATGATTTTAGTTTCTGAAGTGAATCTCTTTCAGTTACATTGTCTTTTCTCATTCTGAATAGTAAGGGTGTTTTTCTGTGTTGTGTTCTGGTAGAGAAATAGGCAGTAGATCATATAACTTCCAAAAGGAGTCTGAAGTTTAAATGAAAGCACAGAACATTTGATGGGTGAGCCTGAATTAAATGCCAGTCATGAGTAATCTGAAGCCACAGAAGGAACCAATGAACAAGCATGCAGTATCTAAACACAAATGATATCTAGAAGGCATAAATTTGAGAGCCATAAGGTTGTCTGCTCATAGACACATTAAACTTGGTCAGAAATGGTCTAAGTGCAGGTTAAAGGGTTGATGACAAGCCCAGGTAAAATTGGTTTTACTTGTTTGCTGTGTTTGTGTTTTCAGACAGCTCAATAATGTTGAAATTACATTGCAATGAGTTTTAGTTGTAGTGTCAGGATGAATTACACTCTTGCCAGTCAGGTTTTGTGTGATGCAATGAAATGTCTTTTTAATACACAGAATGACATTAGAACACTGAAGAAGTGGATGGCTGAAGTGGATGTTTTTCTGAAGGAAGAGTGGCCTGCCCTTGGAGACTCAGAAGCACTGGAAAAGCAACTTGAGCAATGTACAGTGAGTATTACCTGCCTGCTTGGCAGTTATAAATTCTTCTCTATGAGCTGAGTTTATACAGAAGGTTCACAATATATTACTGTTCCTAACAACAAATCCATGTAGAAAGGGGACTGCCTTCTGCAGTGTATTTGAACCTTTTGCATGTCCTGGGTTTGAAGGAAAATTCAGTCGAAAAAAGGAAACTTTAAAACCACAAGGATGAGCACAGTGACATTTTTTTAAAATGTATTTATAGCAGGATAACACCAACAAATAAAGGAGGTAATATGTAACTAGCCTCTAAATTCAACTGTTTCTTTACTTTGTTGAGCTTATGAGCGTTGAGTTTTTTTTAATCTGTATAATCTGTGCCAAAAGATCTTTTTTCTGTATCTGTTACTTGTGTGAGTTACAAACTTTTCTGATTGTACAAAAAGAACTTGCAGGTGTTGTGAATTATATCCATTCTTTTTTCACTAAACTTACAAGTTCCAGGATGTTATCCCAGCAGAGTTTTAAAGCATCATGAAGTATTGGTACTTCCATCACAGGGTTTACAAATTCTTCTTCCTGCCCCAACAGAGTGTGTAAGTGCAGTAAATCTTGTAATCCCTGATGGCCCCTGTCTAAATGCTCAGTGGAATTTACAAGTTCTGTAAATGTTCTGGCAGGTTGTGTAAATACTATGAAACATACACAGTGATCTTACAGAACTGCAAGTTCTCTCATACTTTCTCTTAGCCATTATTTAAATAAGAATTATCATTATTTTTCAACATTATAATGGAATGTTCTTTCAGAAGTGTGAATAAAAGATATAGGTATTTCTCATGTTTTCAACCAACAGCAGGGAAGCATTTTAAGAGATATATGTACTATAACATTATATATGTATATATTTATAGTGCATACATAACATTTAAAAATTGCTTAATTTTATTTGGTACACAAAAGCTTGCCACATTACAGCTGCTCATTCCTTTTAAATTTCTTTTCATAGATAAGTCAGTTGATTGGGCTCATTTGACTGGAGATCTGGACCCCAGACAAATCAGAATCTCATGCAGACACATTTTCATAGGGATACCATATCTGAAACTTTGTGTGAGCTCTGCTTACCTAAACTTCTGCTCTTCCTTTAGGCTTTAGTAAATGATATCCAGACAATCCAGCCCAGTTTGAACAGTGTTAATGAGACTGGGAAGAAAATGAAGAGTGAAGCAGAGCCAGAATTTGCTTCCAGGATAGAGTCAGAGCTAAAGGATCTCAATGCTCAGTGGGACCACATTTGCCAACAGGTACCAAGTCTCTTGCTGTGACTGGTTCTTTTTAAATTAATCATCAGGGTTCTCATTGGCAGAATTTGTCCTTCTATACATATGCAGTAGATATGAAACTGAATTTACACATATTAATTCAACTAATATTTTACAGAGTGTAATTTAGCCTGTAGCAGTATATGTAAAGTATATTTATTTATAACACAATATCTTACTATTTTTATAACAAAGGTATATATTAATATATTAGCTCTAACAGCAGTATAATTTATGGCTCCTGCAAAACTGAATTTCTGAAGGTGTTTTTTAGGCATGTGCCAAAACAATCAAGTTCTGTACTTAGTTTTATGTTTTCTTGTACATTGTTCAAATTGCATGTCATTACTTTGGTTTAAAAGCAACATTAAAGCAGTGAAGGCTTCATAACTGAATAACTCAGAATTAAGAGAACGTGCACATCAGCATGTGTGTAAATTAGTCTCCAGTAGTCATACAGATTTGAGAGAATGGGACATAACAGGAAAGGACAGTTCTTTTATTGTAGTTAAAGACATTATTAATAAATAATTGTACAGGGTAAGGAAGCTAAAAATTACTTTTATTTCACTGATGGCATTTGGATTCTTATTCTTTATGGCAGTTCAAATAAACTTCTTCTCATGTTGTATTATCTTTAATTTTTTTCTACTTGCTCTTTCTCTTGTCTATCTTTTTAATGTATATTTTTTGTAAAAGTGTTACCTTTTAATGAGGTATGATATTTTCTAAAATTTTTATTATTCACTTTACGTGTGAAAAATAGTCTCTCTGTATTTTTTGATAAACATAAAAGAAGTTGATCTTTGAAATCTGTAAGACATATTATTGATCCAGCTTTGTAGTGTTTCCCCTTTCACTACCATGGAGTATTTAATTCCTTTTTTTTGTAATATTAATAGGCTGGATACCTTGTACTTCTCTCACAGAAAATTTAAGTATTACCTTACAAGTATAGAAGTCTGTCACAGTTTTCCTCTGACTTCCCTGAAAATCTGTCTGTAATAATTTCATTCAACAAAAGGCACAAAGTATTTTGTCTCAGTGGGCATTTCTAACTCAGCTTCTTCAAGCAATAGCTATTAAAATATATGAACAGTAAATACAAAATTCAGTTTGGTTTGTGGAGGTTTTTTGAAAAGACTTGGAATTCCAAGTCAGCTTGGGTTGATATACATGCAGTTAATATGAATGTTAGAGCTGACAAATGGTAGTTGTCATTTACAATTCAGATACTCTTTTTTCAGGAGATTACCTTCTCTTCTGGTGCTGGGGCTGAGGAAGAGACAATTTTGCAGGGCAGTTCTGCTTTTATACTCGCTGGTTGTTGCTCTATTTTGTTCCGTAAAACAACATTTATATAGAGCAGCATTTATGTTTAACAGCCAGTCCTCAAGGATGAGTAACAAACCAGTAAATGTCAGAAATTAAGACCAAATACTAAGAAAATTTCTCCTCATATTACTGAAAATAATATTTACTGAAGCAGCACCACAGAGCAGAATATTGGAGCAATAAGCTCTGCAAGCCCAATTCTGAGAAATGGCACCAGTACAATTTACTAAATTTGATACAAATTTCTTAATACTATTGAAAAATGGTAATGCACAATCAGGGAAAATTTTGATAGGTTAAGGCACAATTGATAGAATTAGAGAATGGTTTGGGACGGAGGTGAATTATTTTGTAGTTCTATACGTGAACTGGATAATACAATTACATGATCCCCAGTAAGTGGGAGGGATTGGCAGATGATTTAACAGTATTATTTTTCCCTTTAAGATAAATAGTTTCTTCCACTAGGAGGTTGTGGTTTTTTCCTTACCTATTTTTAGGGTATCCAGCTTTCTGAGACATTTTTAAATGACTTAATCAACAGAAGATATGAATATTGCTTTATTCTCTAGTGAGTTGCATTTGAAATAGTTAGAAGGTCATCTGACTTTATAGCTCAAGAGCCTTTGGTTTCATCCTTAAATGCACTTTCAGAATCTCCTGTGGTTATTCTTTCTGCATTTTAAAGATAATCCCTGGGAGATGTTCTTTTCCAGAGTTGTTTTCTGTTGACATCAGCACATGGTTTAGATTCTCATTCTAGTATCACTACAGACTCTTTCTGCAGAGCCATGTTTTACTAAAAAAAGATGTATAAAAATGTAGTACTTTTTTGATTGTTTTTTATTAATATCTGCATACTTACTAGTTAACATCTGCCTAATAACTACAATTTTAATATTATAGGATTTAAATTGATTCTTTTCAGGCTAAAACATTTACAAGTTTGTACAGTAGCTGTGCTTCAAGTACTATGTAATCTTTTCTTTCTTAAAGGCCTATGCTAAGAAGGCTGCATTAAAAGGTGGTTTGGATAAGACTGTGAGTCTCAGAAAAGATTTGTCAGAGATGCACGAGTGGATAACACAAGCTGAGGAAGAATATTTGGAAAGAGATTTTGAATATAAAACACCTGATGAGTTACAGAAAGCTGTTGAGGAACTCAAGGTAAAAGATAAACTAATTCCTTGAGCTGTGTTCAAACTTATTTTTGAAGCTCTCATAGTAAAGAAAGTCTACTCTTTCTTTTGGGAAAATGCCTTTTCAGATCTAGGCGTTTTGAAGTAATTTCTGTTTGGAATATGCTAGAAGATATTTGAGATTCTTCAACACTGCATAATTTTTTTTTTTCCTATTTGCTTTATTGGATATTGATTTGGATGTAGCTTCAACATTCTTTTAATTAAGGAATAATTCCTAAAATTTGGATGTTAGCAGCAGTAGAGTGAAATCAGTTTTATGTCTTCTCTTTGCATTAGAATGAGCCGAAAAAAACCAGGACGTTAGGATGCATATTGGTGTGTGCTATGTATGAATATTATGTCCTTAATATAGGAATATAGAAACAGCATGTTTTGATCTCAGTTAATAATGTTTCCTTCATGTGGAATGAACATGGCCTTTGGACAAAACAACCAATTTGTGATACATGCTTAAATACACTCTTGCTAAGCCACTGGATGTGGGCTTAATTCATATTTCAAAGGTAAATTGTTTGGCTTGTGCTCTTCAGGAAGCCAGATTATAACCTTTCATTATATATACAGCTTTGAAAAGCTATCAAACACTTTGTTTTCAAACTGTTCATTTTCCATGTTTTTTTTCCAGTGTTTGAGAGTTTCAGACCATGTAACTGATTATCTCTTTATTTACTGACACAAATAATTTGCTGCCAGTCAGAATACACATAATATAAGGAAATTAATGGAACAGCTCAGTTGTAAATGGGAAAAATATCAAAAGTAAATATCGGCTCTAAAGATATGGTTCTTTTTTAGTAACTAATTAGCAAAACTCAGTTTTATAGATTACACTGCGTATTAAAACAGATAAAATGTTTGGTTTTGTATACAATCACCATTATGGACTCCTAGTAGATATTCTGTACCCAGATGAAGTACAGCCATGTTCAGACTGTGACACCTTGACCTAGGAAATAACCAGATAGTTTGTCATGATGTTACAACAGAGAAAATCTGGACCGGAATTCCATGTTCATTCTGCAGCCCATTTCTTCCCAGAGCTAGAGAAGAGGAAAGTCAGGAGCAACCTTGTAAACTTCCTCTAGCAATGGCAGCCTGATCACACTTATTCTGGTTCATGAACTTAAAGACCCAGGAGAGGGAAAAAAGTTGTCAGGAATATGGTTTTGATTTGATGTTTTTTGGGCAGAGAGTTCTTGTTGTAAATTCCTGTAAAGGCCTGTTGGCACTGATGACACTTTTTATAACATCACTGTTTCCAGTTGTGATATGATTCCAGTCATAGACAACAGAAACCACAGAGAGGAAACAGTACTAGGTATGAAAATCTTTTTCATGAGACCACATAACAAGGGAGGGAGAAGCAAAAGTGTGGAATATACAGTAGAGAAAAAATATTTTCTGGCTCTCTTTTTAAATGCAAGACAATGACAGTGATAAGAATTTTTTTTTTTTTTTTTCCGGCCATTCTTGTGATTTTACCATTGAATCTGGATACATGAATTTGTAACACGACAGATTATTTTTTTTTTTTTTGGTCATTTGTGGTTCATAAGTTATGATGCTAAAGGTGTTTGGAGCATTTCTGGAAGAAAAAAAAGTACTGAAAGTTTCCATTAGTCTGAGCTCTAGAGTACTAGATGGTTGTGAGATGTTAAATTGTATTGAGTATTGTGTATTGGCAACAAAATGAAACAAAAGTTATTTGGGTGTATTCAAGATTATTTCAGAAAGTATGGGAATTAAATGTCTCCTCTTGTATTTTGTTTTGTTGTAGTGTTGTTTGTGAGTTTTTCTCCCTCTAGAATTCTGTCAGAGAATACTGATAGTTACTATAAATAACTTTCCTTCTTAAACCAGGAGTACAACTTCTCTTTTTTAACTTTCCAGAGAGCAAAGGAGGAAGCCCTGCAGAAAGAAGTGAAAGTGAAGCTTATTACAGATTCTGTGAATAACTTTATAGCAAAGGCTCCACCTGCAGCTCATGAAGCTTTGAAAAAGGAGCTTAATGTTCTAATTACCAACTACCAGCAACTCTGCAGCAGGCTGAATGGAAAGTGGAAGACTTTGGAGGTTTGATATCTTGTCAGTCTTGTATTTATAGCCCTTGTAACTGCAAGAAGTAAGGTGGAGAGCACAGCTATTTTATCATATAGGATTGTGGGTAGCCCAGGGCTATGGTCACTTTATGAGCCATATACCAAACACCCCGTGTTATGAGCTACATACAAAGTTATTTTGAGAATCAGATTTGCTGGAGAGTTGTATTGCAAGAGAAGACTGAGACACGGCTCTTAGGTCAGAGACAGCAATGGCTGCTCAAGGTTCTTATCCCTTCTGAGATCAAGCCAGAAATTGGCTCTGTAGCAACCCTATGCTGTTCTCTTCATCAGCTCCTCTAGGCTTCTCTCTTCCATGGCTAAGGATTTTGATTGAATGGCCCTGGAGCTGGTCAGGTGGTGTTACCTCAGCATGTGCTCTGCTGGCAAACTGAGTGTTTCTCCTGCATTTCGAGTTGACCCTGCCATTTTGGTCAACTCCAGTGCAGATTCTTGCAGTGGGACTATTTTTATATTGTACAGTAGTAACAATGAATTAGGCATCAAGGCATCATTTTTTGTTGCTAATGTTGCAAGACCTAAATTTTGTTTGTGAATAATTTGCAAGAGCTAACCTCATACAGGATGATAACGTACCAGAATAAAATCTATCTTGTCTAAATTTCACTTTGGAAAATTAGGTGTGCAGTCTGAACTGGTAATCTGTATTTACCCTGATCATTGATGATGTGTTGTTACATGTTAACATCCCTCTATAACCCTCATTTGGTGTGAGCAAAGTTTGGTGAGATGAAT
>WBNO01030962.1:33716-89017 GCA_013400575.1 Peucedramus taeniatus
CTTTTCTTCATCAGGAGGTATGGGCATGTTGGCGCGAATTATTGTCATATTTGGATGCAGAAAATAAGTGGTTGAATGAGATTGAACTGAAACTCAAAGCAACTGAAAATGTCCAGGGAGGTGCAGAAGAGATTTCTGAGTCTTTAGATGTAAGTGCTGACTTAAATAATAACCCAATCATATGTGTTGATAAATTGTAAATTTCATGTTATTCTAAACAAACTATGAACTAACATTACAAATTAACAAAGTGCAGAATATTTCAAAAGTCCTAAGTTCTTACTAGACTCAACAATTGAGGTTTTGAATTCAAATCCACCTAAATCAATAATTAAATGTCTTGAGCTGGGCGTCATATACAGTTTTGGTAATGCTAAAATAAACATTCTTAAAAAAACCAAAACCCTCACTTCAGCCAGTGAAAAAAGTGTTGAAGGCTTCAGAGAGGACAAGTTTTCATCATAATGGTGCAACTTTGTTATTCTTTAATTTTTATTCATGAAGCCTTTGAAATTAGTAGAAATTAAATAATGCTCGTAGTGCATCAAAATACAAAATACTACATTGATAATCCATTTTTGCTGTTGAATTTCATCCATTTAGATAGTCAAGCAGGTTTTTTATATTAAGCTACAAGTAGTCTCACTGAACTCATTGGGCATAGTCCACATCTTTAAAATTAAGCAGTAAATTTATTGCTATATGAAAAATCTTTGTGCTTTGTAAGATCTAGTAAAGAACATTAGTTGTCAAGTCATGGAACGTAAGTATTTGATTTTTTTTCCTCTACTTTTATTGTATATGAAATATGAAATTTCTTTCCTATTTTTTTTTAAGGCAAATTTGGATTGCTTTGTAGAACCTTATTTACAAAAAGTAAAATTAAACTACTTTTTTGAACTTTTTTCAGTCTTTGGAACGTTTAATGAGACATCCAGAAGAAAATCGCAACCAGATTCGGGAGCTGGCCCAGACTTTGACAGATGGTGGGATCTTGGATGAATTGATCAATGAGAAACTTGAGAAGTTCAACAGTCGGTGGGAAGAACTTCATCAGGAGGTATAGTTAATGTCATCCTGTTAAGTAGAGGACAGTCTAACACCATTTAAAAAATAAAAGAGTTATTTTGTTGGTACAGTTCCTAAACAGGTCACAAACACAATTTTACATTAGAAGTGGTTTCATGGGTGTGGAGGACTAACTCCAGTAGGCAGCAAAGCACCACAGGACTCCACATCTCCTGATACTTTGGTGGAGATTATAGAAAAGGCAAAAGAAACTCATGGACTGAGATTAGGAAGATTTTATAAGTGAAAGAAAAAAAGGGTAAAAATAAGTGATGCAGAAGAAATTACCTCCAGGAGACTAATGTTCAACCAGTCCCCATGCAATGACAATGTTGGAAACACTTTTTCCCACCTCTTTTTGTGTTGAGCATGACCCTGTGTGGTGCTCAGGTCAGCTGTATCTTTTCAAAGCCCTGCTCACTGGAAGGGGCAGAGTGAGAAAGACAAGACTTGGATGCTGTGGAAGCCCTGCTCAGCAATGGCTGAAACATCCCTGATTATCAATGCTATTTTGGCCACCAATACAAACTAGTGAACCATACAGGCTGCTGTGAAGAAAGTTATCTCAGTCCCAGCCAAAACCAATAAAATGGGTAACCCCAAAATTTCAAAATTAGAGTGACCTTCTAGTGGATTTAATATTTAATTGCATATTTAAGATGTTTTCTCTGACAAAAGTCTTAGCGAGAAGCAAATTATTTTCAAAATTAATTATGAGTAATATCTGTTGCAGATTTTTTAAATTAAACTATAAATAAGTGTATTTGTATAAATGAAAGGGTTAAAAAGACACTTCAGTATAGAAATGTGTAACACAAGGAGAGCCAAATCTAGCAATATGCTATAAATATGAGGCAAATATCAGCTCAGTACTTGGTGAAGATCAGAAAGAATTATTAGGGAAAGACTGAGAGAAGGCTGTAGACAGCCCCTTTATGACTGTAACCAGAACATGCTCGAAGATAAGCTACAAATACTGTCAAAAATTACTCAGTTACAATGACATAATTGATGCACAAGTGCAGATTTTTGGAAAGCAGCTGTATTAGAAGGGTGACAATCTACCATGAAAGTGAAAAAAAGTTTGTTTCTTTTGTGGTGCTAGAAATATACTTGTCTTTGAAAACAGTGGAAGTAAAAACACCACAGTAAAAAATATAAGAGGGTACTCTGCTATTCTGAGAATAAAATTGAAGGATGGGGAGGGAAAGAGCCTGGTGGTAGTTCTGGTGCATTGCAGACATTCACATAATTCTGTGTAGCTGGACAATGTCTGAAAAGTAAATATAAATTTCTGTATACTTTCTCTTTTTGTTGCCCTTATTTTTGTTTTCTCATCTCACTTCTGTTTGAAAGCAGATGCACTCTCTGGAATTCTGCTTCTTGATATTTGTTTTTTTTTTTTTTACTGACTAGAAGACTAGGAATATACAGAAGGCTTTCAGGGTGTGAGAACAACACTTTCAAATAGTCTTTTTGAATGATAGCTGAATACTAGTCAGTCATCACTCATAGATATTCATAAAAGCCACAGATATTAGTGTCAAAAGCACATAATGAAGATGTGTGAATTTCTGGAAATAATTTGGATGAGTATATAGACAAAATGTATTAGAAATGTATTCACTGCTCTCCAATTCCTTTCAAAGATAGAAAAAATTGGGGTGGAGTTCTTCTTTAAAATCTTATTTGAAAACTTGATCAGATATTGATTAGTTAAATATTAATGGTGAGATCTGAATCTAAGTAGAAAAACAAGGTTTTTTTTCATAGATTCCTGATACTGAATTTTCTGTGCTGTTTGTGTAGTCTCTTGAAATTCAAGCAGCATTCTCCTTGTATAAAAATACATTGCAGGCACATAACACAAATCAACTCATGCTCAAGGTCACTTCTTCAGACAGGCTAATTGGCAATCCTGAAGCGGTGAAGTTACTTGTTTTTATTTGAATAATTTTGTGGGTAATTACCAAGACAATAAGCTCATGTGGGCAGAAACTGATATGTGAAATATTTATTCACTACTAATAGAGCAACCAAACCAACCCACTTCTATATAAATGATGCTGCAAGACAGTGCAGCTTTGCTACTGAGATGGAGTTTCATTTTTAAAGGCAGATAATGGCTTCATGTTTGTGTGCCTTATCTTCTTTAGTTAACAAAGAGTGAGCGTGTTTAGTTTGCTTTTGAACATTTGGGGCTGACTGATAGCAAGGTATACCCTATCCTTACTTTTCAAGGACTGTGTCACTTACAACTCTATATATGGGATTTAAGAAGCACTGAAGAATTGGAAACTAATATTGCAAGCAACTGTCAATGCTTAAAGTGATTTACATCCTGTCCAGCAAATTTCAGAAATGTCAATCAGATATTCTTGAGACTATTCTTGCAAAAAGCTGTGCAAAGCATTATTGTTTACATGGGCTTTACACTAGACTCAATTATTATTATTGGGTCCTGTCTCTTTATTCATTTTGGGACTCCCCTGAAGATTATCTTTGGTTTCCTTCAAAGAGCACACATTCATCACTTGACACAATTTTTCTGTTTTGCTCTCCTCTCCAGACGAGAAAGAATATTTCATGCCCTATGTCCACATGATTGCTTTGAAGGCTGCTAAGAGGGCTGCTTTTACAATTCTGAGGCATTATCTGCTGGCAGTGATTACTTAAAGAGATAGAAAAGTCTTCTTTGGTGTAGTTTGCTGTTTTGGAATTCAGTTGATCGAAGTTGAATATCACATAATGGCTGGAAGATCAAATATTTGTAGCCATTTACTCAATAAGCACACTGGGTAATACTCCTAGAACTTGCAGAAGATTTAGTTCGAGGTTGGAGGGTATTAAAAGTTCATGGGTCCAAAAATAATGTTTTGAATTTTAAAAAAATGTATTTCTAATTAAAGTCTAAGCAAAAATATTAATCCACTCTGAAATTAAGTGGAGATTAACGTGTTTAGAATTTGATGAGAGGGGTTCAGAGAAGTTGTGATATACATCAGCCACAACCATTATATCACCAAGAGTCAGGCTAAATTTTAAAGCAACTTAAACAAGCTAGGAAGGAATTTTAAAGTTTCTTAACTTTTAAACTTTGCCGATAGCAACATTTCTCAATAACACAAGAGTATAACTGAGACAAAAAACACCCAACAAGCTAAGATTTCTACCTTTCTTAACAGACCCTTCTCCATTAGTGTAACTTATAAGGTAATTAATGAATTTATTTCTGCATTTTAAATAAATGCACCCTGTATTAAATATGCTATAATTTTCCAGAGGTTTTGTTCTATTATTCTCCCAGAGCCTAACTACTGAGTGCCTTGACAACATTATTTGGTTTTAACCTTAGAACACTAACCAATATCTTAGTAACTGCATGTGTGACTGATGTCATTAAATAGATAAAAAGTATTATTTAAGCAAAAAGTGGTAATATCTCTAAATATAACATTATAACATTCAACATCAAAGAATTAACTATGATCCTTTTCCTTAATACTGTATTTTATATGGATAATATGCAATGTTGCTATTTCCTGCATTTACCATTGATCTTTGGAAAATTGTAAACAGGTTTATGCAGGACATCATATCATAAAAAGTGTTATGTTTATCATAAAACGACTAAAATCTATAAAAACCCTGTAGAGACTTAAATAAAAAAGTTATTCCATTTTTTTTCATTTCTTTTTCATTCTGATAGTGCCTAACAGCAGATTTTTTTTCCTTTGAATTAGTTTTCCTTGACAGCTGTCAACATTTTACTGGCTCAGAAATAATTAAAGTGTTGTTTATTTTCCTGAGATTTTCTATTTAGCAATTAACTGTCAGCCACTTTTCTTTAGAGACCAAAGCCTTCAGCTTTATTGACTATGATCTGATAGCAAAGCTGGAGCTTCTTGTTGTGTTCTCAGACCCATTTACACACTACAGTGTTAAGCTATCTATTTTTTTTCCACAATGCAATAGAAAACCCATAATATTTCAGGAAACAAATAAACAGATGAACCACCCAGAACATCATAAAATAAAATATTTTTATATCATAAATATTTAAAATTTCAGCTCTGAACTTTCACATGTCTTTAAAAATAAGCCTATGTAGATTTTCACACAGACAGATGTGACTTGGAAGGACAGATTTGAAGCTCAGGTCCACAGATGTAAGTGTGTAGAAGGATTACTCCTTTTTGTAAAGCACTTTAATGCTTGTGCCCACCAACAACTCTTTTCTACTGATAGAGAAGAAGGTGGGTTGTCAATATTGTGTCATTCCCCTTGATTAAATTTATTCAATATTCTGCAATGCCAGTGGTAGTACCAGGGACTTACTTAGCAAAAAAGATTGGATCTTTGAATCAACTGGAGATCATTGTGTACTGGAGAAATATATTACATTACATGAGTGTATCATACCTTTTGTAAGATTACTGGACAGATTTTTATTCTATTTGTTGTGGGAATTCAAGGAGGTCAGGTATGAGCTTGATTTTAGATGAACATGCAAGGTAGGTTCAGTTCCAGTAAGCAATATAGACAAAAAAATTAAAGTAGCATCCACTTATATCTGAGAAAATCACCACAACTCTGAAGGTGCTGTTTCCCAAAATTCAGCTGTGTGTCTCTTATCCTATTGCCAAAACAATTCCTCTCTTGTACTGCTGCATTCATGTCTTGGTCTGACATCATCCATTCACTCACTTCACAATTCACAGCTTTGGGAGAAGATGTCCTTTCAGCTCATTTGGAAGAGGCAAAATGTCACACAGGTTCTCAGGCTGCAATCAAATTCCCTCTGAGGACAATGAAAGGGGATCTTTTTGGCTTTTTGTGTGTGTTGTTATGTGTGTGCACATAAACACATCACAAACATGAATATATATTTATTTGACTTTATATTTGCTTGAAATACAAGTGTAAAAACTCAGTCAGACTTAGGTGAGGATTGGTTGTAATTTTTTCTTAAGCTTATCTGCTATAAAATTTGATCAGTGAGTTTGGGAATAATTTATTTTTTCCAGTTGTATTCTAAAATAGGATTTTGATAGACATAGTTTCTGATGATATCAGTACAAAGATGAAGTTTTTTCAATCACCACTTTTTCTTTATAGGATAATATATATATATTTTTTATTTTAAGTCTTTGATATTTTTAAGTCTTTGGGAATTTGCATGCATTCTGCTACTTCATTGCATGCATGCACTCTGCTTCTCAGGCTGGCAGCAAATGTATCTGTACTTAAAAAAATCCCTAATCCCAAATAGTAGTTTGCATGGGACAGCATTTAACAGAGCTTCAAAGCTTCAGGTGTTGCTATAGAACTAGTTAATCAGATAGATAAAACACCAAACTTGTGTCCAGTATTTTTAATTCTCCAGAAAGTGCAGACACTTATCTGGATGACTCATAAGAATGGAACTTTATCAGTCTTATTTTAAATGGTGAGCTTCTCTGCACATAAGGGCACTGCGGCCCTCAGGAGGAATGGATTCTGCAGGTGTGTTAGCCCTAACAGTGAAGCACAGAGATCAGTAAAAACAGGGAACTTCTTCCATGGTTCTTCCATGCTTCCAGGAGGATGACCTTACCCATTAGATGCAGAAAGCTACTTATCCTGTTTCTGATCTAATGTCTTTCAGTCTACCCCACAGTGACGCAGATGGACTGATAGAGAGTGTGAGCCCTAGCCAGGCTCACAAATCAGTACTAAGCAGTGCCAAGGTAAATGGAAGTGGTGGTTTTTAAACTCACTGCTTTGAACAGGCTGAGAAGATTTTTATGTTAAAATCTCAAATCAGATGAAGATAAAAGTCATTTAAGTAGCAAGCCTTAGTACTGCAGTAGGGTAATAATACCTTGGTGGTTTAGGTGCTCCCATTAACACTGACAGCATGAGTCTGATATGCAAAGCTGCTCAGTTCCAGAGAAGGTTCCTGGAACTTGCAGTGATACAAGATTATCTGATCAGTTGTTTTGAAATAGCACAAAGCAGCTTACAAAAGCAAATATAGAAAATACTGGTTGGATTTCTATCCTTTAACTAAGTCAAACAGCCAGCAAGAATGCTCACAAGAAATCATCTTCTTCATTTGTTATACGTGGAGCTCTGTGAGAATCTGAGCTCTGTGAGAAGGTGCAGATATATCAAATATTCTCACTGAATTGCTGAGAGATATTTTTTGTTCAAGGCAAGAGTGTTGTAATGGGTATGAAATCAAATTAAAGTATAGCTGGCTTACCAGAGAGAAAAAGTGTGATTTGACTTGAAAAATGGCAGGATACCTAGAAATGTTATTTAAAGGTTGCTTGCTTTCACCTTTGATTCATGTCAAATTAAGTTAGTCACCTTATTCTGGGGGCAGCAATATGGCTGGACTTGTACACAGAAAAACTATGTTTTCTTTCAAGTTGTTGGTAATTATTGTGTGCTTTGTATAAAGCAGAAACTCTGCCAGGCATTAGCTGGGGTTCAAATAAAATATGTCTGTGGGTAGACACAATGACAGATGGAAGAATGTACCAGGTTATTTGTTACCCGATAAATGCCTTATTAAAGTGTTGCAAATACTATTTAAAGTTGACTCATTTATGTGAAGGGTTTAATATATGTGTGTTCTAAGGACAACTTGGATGGAGAATTTATTGTCCTGATTTGTTAAACCATAAGCTGAGCTCCTTTGAAAGGGAAACATCCTTCTCCAAAAAAGGATTATGTAAAAAACCATGGTGGCACTGCTGGTGGAATAGAAGCAAGATTCAACTTTTTAATTTCTTTTTCCCACAGGAGGAAGAAAGTAGGCATTGCCTCTTCCAAACAGCTATTTATGCTTCATATAAGAGAAATCCAGCTCAACAGAGTCTTTATCCCTCTCACTTACTGAGGTGGATTGCTTTGGATAGGATTGTGATGACAGTAACCCTATTCTCAGTAAACAAAGTCTCTTGAATTATATAATAAGATCAGGAGGACCTCTCTGCCTCAGAAAGAAAGACAGCACTGTCAGGATGGTTTGCTTGTGCAGCTTTGCCATCTTGCACTCTGAATAGAAATCCTCAGCTTAAACTTTGGTTTTTTTTGGGATCCTTTGCTTTTTAGAACTTGTCTCTGAGTGTTGTTTGTTACTTAAGGAGAAAACTGAATGGGTGGCAAAAAGATGCGCAATTTATCCTACAAAAAGGTGGATGGGCACAAGTCAGGAATCCTGTGTCTGATTCTTTGCCTGAGCTTTTTTTGGGGGAAAAAAAAAAAGTGTAGAAAAGAATGTATTATATGCAGTATTACTGTGAATGCTGATAACATTGTCATTGTTTCTAGGCCGTGAGGAGACAGAAAAGTCTTGAGCAGAGTATTCAATCTGCACAGGAGACTGACAAAACCCTGCGCTTGATCCAAGAGTCTCTGGCTGTTATTGACAAACAGTTAACAGCCTACACTGCAGACAGAGTGGATGCAGCTCAGGTCCCTCAAGAAGCACAGGTAAGTTAGACACAGGTTGGCCTTACGTGTTTACTAGTTTTCTTAATTAACCAAAGAGTGTTTGGTTGTCCCTCAGCCTCTCATTAAAGAGGATTTGCAACATGATCAGCGTGAAAGTGCAAGCAAATTTTGTGTAGGATTACTTTGAGTAGTTTAAGCTACTCTCCTAGGAAAGTCATATTTTCCTTCTGATTTATATTATATACCAGTCCAGAAGATGTAAAGGACTGTAAATGTCATGGAAGATTATGCAGTAATTTTAAAAAGGCAAGGACAAACAACGTGGTTTTTTAAAATCCAGCTCCTGTCCTAGGAAAAGGAAACTCATCTTCCTCACTAGTCTTAGATGACTCTTATGCAAAGTTGATTATGTATTTTATTACTAAATTATTGAAACATAGACATCATTGTTAATTATTTCATAATGTGCACATCAATGTACTTATATTTAAATTTCTACAGCTCAGGTAAGTTCAACAGAAAAAGCTATTCCCAATCTTAACACGTGGTTTATTTAGCCTTTGAAATAAAAATGTACATCTAGTAATCATTTTTACTCTTTCTTTCTTTCTTCTGTAAGGTCTGCTTTACTGCAGCATTAAGAGGGTAAGACTATAAATGAAATAAAACCAAATATCCCTGCAACAAAACTATCAACACTCTACAATGTTATATACCTCAATTTCTCTGTTAATTCCATCTAAATTTAGGCAGTCAGATTAGGAAAGTAAACAGGGAAAAAAAGATAGAGGGAAGTTGAAAAAGAGTGCTTTTATAATGATATTAGAAGAGATATTCAATATTGGGTTTCTTGGCATACCTGTAGAGTTCTAAACAAATCTAAAAAATAATGGTCCTGTATAGAGTACCTTAGATGATCTTAAATATATTCACAGCTGAATATATGCAGCCCTGAAAATAAATTTTTAGACATTACTATGTCTTTTGAATTAATATGTAGGTGGATGTACCTTTCAGTTACTTTTTGTGTGTGTGTGCTTGTAAGTACATGCAGATATTTTTATGTGTATGTTGGGACTATAAATGCTCTATTTGGATAATCGGATCACATCTGGAGTCAGTCTAACTTTGAAAATAATTTTTATCCTACTTTATTTTCTTCTAATTTATATCAGTATAATATCAGATTTAGAAAATTTTTTTCAGTTTGAATCCTAAACAATGTTAGCCGTCTGTTGACTCTCTTGAATTATTTTTCTTCTTCCTAGAAATATGAATGATGTAACCAATTCTTTAATGAGATAAAAATTAGCATTTTTAAAAGATGTATCACTTTAATTACTCATCTGGCAATTATATGAAATTAATACATAAGAAAAAATTAGATGAAAATATACTTTTTTTTTGTGATGTGTTTGGACCCTTACATGTTTCACATGTCCTATGGATGCATCTGATTTATGTGCATTGTCAGGTACCATATTGGGAATTACTACAGACTGTGTAAAAGGAAGTAATTCAGAATTTCAAAAACTGAAGCAACACAAAACCCAATCAACCTTAATTAGCACACTTTCATAAGAAGATTTCTGCTTATTGCCTTTGCAGAACTTGTTATTTTTCTGGAGATTTTATTGTCTTATGTCAGTTTCACCTGATTGTATTATATCCACTGTGGGAAAACCAGCATAGAGGCTGCTGAGTTTTTCCCTTTCATGTTTTTGTTTTATGGTGCCAGTGAGACCTAATGAAAAAAAACTTAATTATCAACTGAACAGGTCTAAAGCAAATATTGAAGTTCTCTGAAGTTCAGTTGTGAATCTCTTTAAAATCCTTATAGGGAAAGGGAGTAAACAATCAGTTTTAAATTGGTAGATAGACTGAGCCATTCCTCCAGCAAAGAGCCACCCCAGCCAGTGGCAGAACAGGCACATCCTGAATGGCCACGTCTCCCGTGGAGCTCTGCTGGCACCACTCCTTTGTAGAGCTGAAAACAGTTCATTCATATAAGGTACCTACAATAGTGTCTCCCCTCCTGGAATGGGAATCTTTCTGTCAGTGGTGTTCCTTTCTGGGCAGGGATCAGTTTATCCATGCTGAGGGATTCACCAACCCACTCAGCAATATGTGTTGCATTTCTAAAAGAACGTGTGGGGGAATTTATAATCAGAAAGCTGCTGAGCTTGGGAGCTCTGTGTGTTTGCTTCAAAAATTTCAAATCCATTTAAAGATAGGAGAAATAATCTTTGTTTCAGATGATCAGAAATTAACCTGAGAAAAGAAAATTATATTTAGCTCCTCTTTTTAAGTGAAATGATCAGTTTGCTTTATTCAGAAACTTAACAGAAAGAAAGGAGAGTCCAATGTGTGCTGTTCAACTTCTTCTTAGGATCACTTTTTGAATATAAATTCTGTGTGCTTCTTACTCCACCAAGTGGCGTTGAGACTTTAATGCTAGAAAGCCAATGTTACCCAAATTATTTGGAGTACAACTAAAGATGATGTTTTCAGACAAAAAAACTAACAGCAACCACACAGATAAATCAGTTCAGATTCCTCAAGGCCTAATTATGACAAAACCTTGAGTGAGGTAAATTCTAGATGAGTATTGCAAAAGGAAAGATTATTTGTTTGCATGCTTGATCTCATGATCCCAGTGGCAGTAGTTTTATTTCTAAACTTACCAAAAATATAGAGAATTAAGTCATCTTTACAAGAATTTGCAGTTGGTGACTTTTTTTAAAGTATTCTTTAACTGACAGGACAAAAATAAATCTGTACTGAAATTACACTTGTATGACAAAATATTTTTCAAATAATTATTTGTTATGTTGTTATTCAAGGACTTTTGATGGAAGAGAGAATTTCTACTTTGTATTTCTGCTTAGTCTGAGTAACTACATGAATATTTTTATGTAATGGGAAAGAAAATTTACTTATTTCATTTCTCACCTGCATATGACAAACTTGTCTATTGTTCTCCCCAGTCAAACTATTTAAGTTGTGATGTGGAAAATAACTTACTACTGTACTTTTGAAAAGTGCAAAAATAATCTACCTTTACAATAAAATCCTTGGATAATTTCAGTTCTGTAGAGTTAAGCACTACATGCCTGGCTGTTTTCTAAGTGAAGGTGCCTATTATAGTGGTTTTATGATATCTTTGTGCTTTACTCAAAACCAAAGTTAATGTGATGGTACAGTGGCAGAATGGTTCAGTTGCTCAAGATGTTACTTGACAAGACGATGCTGTGCTTCATTGCCCTCAGACTAATATTTTGGGACAAAGAACTCACAGTTGTCTACTTAGGAAAGTGTTTAAGTTATCTACACTTACCTTTCCTCTGCTGGAAATTGTGAGAGTTGTTTTGTTCAGCCATGTGTGAATCAGTGGTCAGAGGGAAGAGCTGGTAAATGTTATTCAAAAGCTTACCTTTTGTTATATATTAAGTTTGAATATCTGTGCAGATTTCTGTACTACAGAGGTTGTCACCCTCTACACCTCCCCATAGCATCTGAACACTGTTTTTGCTGCATTTTTCATGTCCAGCTTGCTCAGTATTTCTTTGTCAGTCACAGTTCTACCCTATTCCTCCTTTCTTTTCTCATTTGGACTCTCCAGTTAATATTTCTTGAAAGTTAGTGTCCATAACAAAGCATTCAGTTTGAGTTAAAAATTAGCTGTATGACATTTGTGCTGTAACACCATCTTCTATGTGTGTTAAATGCTTTTATATATATATATGAATAAAAATTTTGCAAATTTCCGGAAAGATTACCAGTGATGGCAAATGAGAATCCTTAACCTGTAGGCCCCAATAATTTATGCACAGTAGTATTGCTTGGCTACATACAGTACATTATACTCTGATGTTCTAGGATTTAAATGAGGGCAATTTTCTGCTCTTTATTAAAAAAAAAGAAAATAAATAGAAAGGATCCACTGAAAAAAGAAGAGATGAGGATAATACAAGAAAAAATAGTGTTTTCTTATGGATGTTCAGAAGTTCATGCAATAAATTTGTGAGTCAGAAGAGACACAAAAGTCAAACTGGTCATTTAAAAATTGAATTATGATGGACATCAGAGGCAAGTGTTATAAATTCTTTTATATCTGTTCATGACTGATTTATTTTTTCTGCTGGTGAGCAGCAGTAGCAAATAAAAAAAAAAAAAAAAGAGAAAGGCTTTCTTTGCTATAAGCCTTACTAACTTTTCTTTTAATCTTTCCTCTCTCCAATTCCACATTTTGATGTCAGTGAAGATGACACTTCATCTCTCTCTTGCAGGTCTATTTAAAATAGTAAGATAGAACAACCTCTATCCAATGTCCCATAATATCTAATTGCTTAAACACTACTCTTATCTGTGCTGTGTTGTTCTGACCTATTCAGATAAGAACTGTTCAATTATCTGCTTTCCAGAGTGACTGAGATTGAACAAAGTAAATTGAAAATGCAACAGAAAACCAGTTTGCTGATGAGGTGGAGAAGCAAACTGTTGAAATGCTTGGTTTTATATAGTGTATTTTTTAGCATTCAGACTCACTTCTTCCTTTCATATGCAGTTCTGACATACAAGACATGAAAAAGTTATTTGGCTGCAAGGACTAACTAAATCACCTCCTGTTTGGTTCGCGTGCGTCACAAAAATGGAAGATAATCCTGTTACAATTCAAACACACTTCAAGGGGAAACTTTAAACTTAGACAAGGACAAAATAAATGCTCAACAATTAAGTAAACCTTCTCTTCTTGATGGAGTCGTTCTTTTAATTGACCATTTTTGTTTATGCAAAAATTAAATATCATGTATTTAAAAATGATATTTATATTTGCCCCAAATGTTTCTGGCCATTCATTAAATAGCCCTGTCAACGGGGAACTCAAAATATGAAAAATTAAAAATATATAATTATGATAATTTTAGAAGGAAAAAAAGCATCTAAATTTGGAGCTTTCTGCTTGTCATTTTGCTTTTACAAATACTTTGCTTTAGAAAAATATTTTCATTCTCCAAATAGTACTGAATAATTTAGAGTCATATATATATTCTTGCAACCAAACTTATTAAAGACTTAATGGTTATATATATCTTTCTTTTTCTCTTCAAAATTTACTGTAATACATATTCAATATAACTTGTGAAAACCTGCTTTCAGTTAGGTGTTGAAATACATAAGACATTGTAATGGTATACAAGTCATTATAACCATGTAATAGCAGTATAAAGTAGGCAGCATATGGTGTACACAGCTTTGTACTTAATAACCTATGAAAATGTGATTAAAAATGCATGTACATTAATTTTTACTATTAAAGTTACTGTAGTGTAAGATAAATTTATGTACATATATTTCAAATTATAGCTGGTCTTCAGGGCATCTGAAAAATGCTATATGCCATTAAAAAAAAGGATTAAATTAAAACTCACTTTTTAATGCAGGAATAATGGCCTCAAATGCATCTCATGATGGGAACATAGCTTTGTGTCCTTATTTCATAGGATAATTCTTTTCAGTGGTGCTGTCTAGCAATTCTGCTAATAAAATTTCTTATTTTCTAACCATTTAAACATAATTATATGTGAATCTTCCTGAAGTATATTGCATCAATATATTTTCTGGGAATTCTTTTCTGTGTTGCACTAGCCAACACTGCTTAAGTTAATTTTGTCTTGCAAGGTCTTTTAATGGTGAAACAAAAAAAAGCTGGTATTTTTCTTTGGATCACCCTGATTTTGCAGACAGACATAACAAGTAATATGTGTTAGAAAATACATTAAGTTAGTATAATAATGAACTGCATGCCATTGTGCATTTAGCTACAGAAGACTGATATTGAACATAGATTCTGGTCAGACGAACACCTAAAAATTGTGCACTGTTTTAGACATAGGGCATCTCTCTAAGATGAAGGTGATGTTATACTTGCAGGATACTTTAATCAGTTTTTTCTCAACTTGCCTGGTGATACTGTGAAAATGAGAAGAATTAAGAATAGTGAAGCAAATAACTTTTCTATTTTTTTTCTATGATTAATTTTTAGTATTATTACCAATGAAAACTGTTGTTTTCCTACAGAAAACGATAAATCCACGTTCAGTCCCTTAACCATTTTTGTCACCCTCTGCTGGAGCCACTACAGGAGCTCCAAGTTTCTCTTGCCTGAGAAGGCCAGAGCTGGACACAGCACTGCAGACACAGGGCTGAGCAGAGGGGCAGGGTCACCTCCCTCATGCTGCAGGCAGTGCTCTGCAGACTGGTACTGCTGTTCAGCGTGGTTCAAAATCAACTGCTCCAAATAATTCAAATAGCATGCAATTTTCCTTCAAACCTTGCTGATTGCTGTCTTTGTTTTCCAACAGAAAATACAATCTGAGTTAACGAGCCACGAGATTAGCTTGGAAGAAATGAAGAAACGAAACCGGGGTAAAGATGCTGCCAAAAGAGTGCTTTCCCAAATTGATGTGGCACAGGTGGGCAAATTTTATTTCCACCATTTTTCCTTCACTCATTCAAATCAGTATGAGTGGCATTATTACTCTACCATGTAGTGTTCTTAAGGTATCTCTTCTGCTTTAGCTGTTTCTTTCTAGCCAGAAAATCAGGGTGGATAAAGCATGCCATCCATATCTTCTTCCTGCTCATGTTTTTATTCCAGCCTTCCTGTGCCACTGGCAGCAGTTCCAAAGTGTGCAGGGCTGATGTAACCAACTGGTAGGGACACCATGTAATAGGGGGTGCTCTAAATGTGCTGTAGTTGAGATTAAACTACAGTGGGGTTTTTTTTGATCTAAGTTTTGAGATACTGGAAAATATTTACTTTCAAAAATAAGTTGAAATATTTGGAAATCTTTAGTTGAACTGCATTTGAAATACAGATTTTGCTGAGCTGCACAATTCAGACATCAGTTTAAAATGTTAGATAATGCATTATTTCATCTAGCTTAATAGACACAGAGAGACCTTCTTGAAAATGAAGAAGACTGAATAAACAACAGCAAAAATTACATATTTTTACCCATTAATGATAGGTTCTTGACTATTTTGCTGGTTTGTTTTTTGTTGTTACTTTGTTGGCTTTTTTTTTTTTTTTTGTAGGTGGCAAAACAAATATTCATAATTCATTAGAAAGACAAGTAATTTAATTATTGCCATTTTTTGATTCATCCCTGTCAAGTATTTCTAGGCACCTCAGTCTAGGTTTTAATTTTAATTTTTATTATGGGTATCATTTATTAACTACTTTTCAGCAGTTAACTAATTTGAAATTAATAAATTGACTTTTTTAATGTTTCATTTTATATACAGGATGAAATTTCTTTGTTGAGAATATTTATGTTTCCTCATTTTTCTGCCTTTCTTCATACTAACTCACCTTCTGATGGTCTCCATGGCAGCTGTGAAGTTGCCCATATTTCATCAGTGAAATGCAGGCATCAGATGACTGTGTAAATAAATGTTTGTGAATTCAACAACATGCAAGAGAGTACAACCCTTTCTGGGTGCCTTTTTTATTAATTCACCTCTGTGCAGACATTTTTTTTCTTTGTAAGTTTTTCTAGTGGATTATGTGCAGCAGTTTGAGTTTTGAAAAATTGGTAGAGGTCATCCTGAGGCACTGCTTTGCTAATATTAGACAAAATATAAACAAAAAACTAGTAATTTGCATGCATAATGTAAATATCAACTACCAAAGCAGGTAGAAGCTGAGCCCTTTCTTACACATATTTATTACTATATTTTATTTTAGGCCACTGAACTCTCCTGAATTTCTTTCCATCATTATGCTACCTTTAGTGATAAAACAATTTCATTAAGTCAGTCTTCATTTACTATTTTCTGAATAGCATTCTTACAAATAATTTCCTCTTTTTTTTTTTTTTTCAATAAGTAATATTTCTAATTTGACATATTTATTCTATTAATAGTTCAGTTACCTGGACATAAAGTAAATAACTATGAAAATAAATAGATGCATTGAGATTTTGAAGCAACTGGTAATTGTGGCCAAATTTATCCTGGCTTTTTACATTATTGTTGGCTGAGAGTTAAATTCTGGTTTTTAAGTTTAAGGGGGAAAGTGTGATTAGGAAAATAAAAATCTATTTCTGCCATAGTGATAATAATACCTAGTTAGTCCTAACACATTGAGAATGTTACATGAATGTAAAATCTTTTCTAAGGAATGGTTTTTTTTTGAAATTCAGTACAGAGTGCTTTTCTGGTCAACTTTTTGAATACATCCGCAATTGTCTCTTTTCTAGACTGACAAATATGTTAAAGCATAGTGAGACTTTCAGATAAACATCTTTCCTTTTCCTATCATTCTTTATAAATTTTCTATTTTAAAAATGACTTTTTGAGACAAAGTGATCAGAAATTAACATGTTATTCAGATGGGAAATGTCTTTATACAATGATTTTATGCTGTCACAGTACAAAACATTTTTATTTTCTTTCTGTTCCAAATGGTTCCAAAAACTAACTTTGCTTGTTTTGCTGCTTTTAAGCATTGAGATAATACTATTTTAAAAGTGTTGTTGATAAATAAAAGTATATAATATAGCTGTTACTGTTATCTGTGAGAACTTGAGCGAGAGTGCTACAAGATAATTTAGATCTCACTTGTATATATCAAGCTTTTTTTTTCCCCCATACAGATCCTCAGTACTTTTCAATTCTTCAGTGACTCTTCACAGATGGCTTTAGTTTTCTCTGCCATTAATATTTTCCTTCTCTCTCTTTCTAAATAGCTTTTAATGTATTGACTAACACAAATGGTACAGATGTGGCAATGCAAGATTCTCACAGGATTTGACCTTCATCCAATTGGAGAGAATTCAAAACTAATTGCATACAAATTTAGTGTATGCAAACACACTGAAGAAAAATAAAGCCACTTATTCCTATCCTTGTTCACTACTTTTATTCAATTGTCCACTTATTCATAGATAGAAAGGCTTCCTTTCTTATCTCTTTGAATCTGAATTCCATGAAAAGTGTTTAAAGAGGAAAGTTGTTGGAAGGAGCTGCTGGATATTTACACACTTTTCCTGTGGTACCCCAGGTTGTCTGCTGCTCATGATTTCTGTATCCTTTTCAGAAATCTGATAGATGTGGGAAGGGTTGTTACCAATGCCTATGTATAGACCAATTCTATGCCTTATTACAATTTTAACTCAAATCTGTATGGCACAGACCACACTGTGGTGGAATAAAGCGCCCAGAATTTGAAGATTAAAAAATCAGAAGTGTGTTTGCAGATGCCGAGTTCCTATTTAATTACTTAGCTATTTCTTAGTGACATTTATTCTTTTTTTTGTTCCCAAGACAGTTGAAAAACTTATTCAATAATACTTCGCTCTGTACCTCTATAGAGAAATTTGCTCTTTTTTAAGTAGATAATTAAAATTCCTTTTCTTTATTTTAAATTATTTCCCCTTCCCCTGAGCTAGGGTTCATGTCATCAAGCAGTCTAATTAATGCACAAAGATAGAAAATTGTGAAAATGGTGAAATTAGAAACTAAGCTTGTCACAGATTTTTTTTTTCTGCCTTCAAATTGCTTTCTTTTTACTCTAGGTTAGGCTTTTTTTAAATTGAAATATTAATCAATTTTATACTCTAAATCTTGGGGTTTGTGCTAGACCTACTTACTGGCAAGCCACATTATTTAGGTTTCTTTGAAGGCCTAAAAGATTCATTCCTTATACCAAGAAGCAGAAGATCATAGAGTTGAAGAGCATTCACTCTGCAATGTGGATGGCTGATCCTCAAGTCATTAAATCTGTCTCCTCCCCACACACCCGAATATTTTGCATATTGAAAAATATAAAATTTCTCCCTTTCTTTACGTGTGTATTCAGGCTCTTTTGCCACAGGCTCTGCTGCATCCAGTGCCTTGGATTATGGAAGCATTTTTATCCTCCAGTGCAGACCCAAGATTCTCTGCCACTGGCATTTTCCCCAAAAGTTTTATATTATTTTAATAAGAAATTGCTGATTGACAATATATTCTAAGTATTCTGTAACAGGGCTGAGACTTGTCTTCAGCATTGATTTGATTTCACACTTTCTGCTTACCTGTGTTTCCTTTTCAGAAAAAGCTGCAGGAGGTGTCGGTGAAGTTTCGCTTGTTTCAGAAGCCAGCCAACTTTGAACAGCGCCTCCAAGAATGTAAAAGGATTCTAGATGAAGTGAAATTGCAGGTGCCCAAGCTGGAGATGAAGAGTGTTGAGCAGGAAGTAGTACAATCACAGCTGGATCATTGCATGGTGAATATTTAGGATGCTGTCTTTCTAATTGCTTTATGCAGAGAAAGCTAAAAATTAGAGATTACTGTCCTTAATTCAGATGAGAAACAATGTGGCAGTTGCGCAATAAAAATCCAATACCCAAACATAAAAAAAACTCAGAAAAACAGCAAAACCCCCTTCAGAACTCTAGACATGCACTTTCACTATGTGAGAATGCCAGTTAGGATCCCTTTCTAATTCCCAGTTCCTATCCTGCAATTGAATTTATCTCCCCATATTGGCTCTATTATCTGCAACATTTTACAGTTATGGAGCTCTGTGACATAACCAAAAAAGGTGTTACAGAGCACAAGTCTATTCTAGCTAGGAAACACAAAGCATAATGGAGAACCATAGAATAAAACTTCCGTGAGATGGCATGCTATGGCTTTCTTTCAGTTCAAGAGCAAAAGATGACCTGAATATATCCTAGAGAATATGAGAAAAATCTGTACATATCTCTTTATTATCACTATAATCCTGCTCCCCTGAAATAAATAAAGCTAAACACTTCATTCTTGATATCATAAAAAGAAGATTTTAACTTTTAACAGCAAAAGTAGCTGGCTTATCTCTTTTTTTTTTTTTTTTTTTCAGTTCAGCTTTTTTTTTGTTCATTTTTTGGGGGTTTTTTGTGGGTTTTATTTTTACTGGGGCAATGGCATGCCTGAAGGTTTCCCCCTCCCAGCCTCTTTCAAATGTAAATGTAGAACGAATTTAAATTTAAAAAATAAGCATAGGGCAAGTCAATGTTATTGCTTTACATCTTTCATTTTTCTTAAATTAAATTGCTCTTAAATTCATATTCTTGTGAGAATGACATCCTTATTAGAATGATGTGGTACTTAGAAGCTCTGTACTGAATTAATATGTCTTCACTCAGCAGCTGGTTTTGCAGCCCTGATGTATTTTGTGGAAGACTTACAGTGATTTTAGAGCATTTTTAACTACAAGGATTTTCATAATGTTCCTGTTTTTCAAAATCTAGTTGTAGTATATAGTCAGAATTTAGACATTGTGCATCATGTAAGAGCTTCCTAATTTGTTGAGAGGTTTAAAACAATGAAGTATTTTTCATCATATTAAGCACCTAGAAAGGAGTTGGACTATATACATACTACTTTAAGTAAATAAAGTAGTAATTGTAGGTCCACCTTATTTTATTACTTCTTTAGTGTAGTTTTTTTTAATTAACTAAAGTTTTTAGAGTGTGACACTTACTAAATATAGGGGTAATCCTCTATCCTTCCAGTTTCTAGATTTAGCAGTATGAAAAAATGACAGATTTCAAAAACTAGTGGCTATTTGTAGTTTAAATGCATCCAACATTCTGTATGAGTTGACAGAAGACATTTGTTGTATTTAAAACAATACTGCATTATCTAAGTTTGAAAAAACCTTTATCACGGCCTAAAACAATTAATAATGATGTGTACTTTCTCATGTATAACATTTCTAACACTGAAATTAGTTTAGTTGTTAGTTTAGTTAATTAGGTTTTTGTGACATGTCATTGAGGTCACTGTTTGAAAAGATGGGCTGTTCTGAATTTGTTCATTTGGATTCTGAACACTTCCAATGGTCTTTTCTAGTTTTCATGTTGTAATGAAACACTTTTATATTTTTTATATTTCTATTTGATTAGAAATTATATAAAAACCTGAGTGAGGTGAAGTCTGAAGTGGAAACAGTGATAAAAACTGGGAGGCAGATTGTTCAGAAGCAGCAGACAGAGAACCCAAAGGAGCTGGATGAAAGGCTTACAGCTTTGAAGCTGCAATATAATGAATTGGGTGCAAAGGTAAGTTCTGTGTTTTTCATATAAAACCAGGTACTGGCAAAGTGAAAAGTAACCTTGGTGTGGTAAGTATATGGGATTTTTTACTGGTTCCTTTCAAGGTTCTTACAGTGGGAGAGAAGGAATAGAGACAAAGGTAATCACCAGCATGGCTATTCAGTTGCTCTGAAGAAAAAACCAACTACCTAAGAAAATAAAAAATTCCTTTATTGCAATTCAAAATTTTACTTTCTTAATATTTCAAATTTTTTTTCTGCTAGTTCATTGGTTTTTAGAGTTCAGATGGGGGATATTGTTTCATTCTGATGCCTCAAAGAGTCACTTCAGATTAGGAAATTACTTAGATCAAGTTTTACTTATAGGGCTGCTTCATAAAAGAGAAAACTCTACCTTTTAAATTACTACTGCCTCTGACTGTACAGATCTTAAAGTATATAATTTCCATTTCATGCTGTTAAAAATTTATCCAGCAAAAAAGCTTTTAAAGCTTTTGTCACTGAAACGGAACTCAAGAGGCACTTGTGCAAAAACTAAACAGAGTAGGATGGACAGACTCCTAACCAATATTAGCAGGACTCAGAAGAGGTAATGTGGCATTGTCCTAAAGAAGACTTCATTTAAACAATTCAGTTAACACATAGCCTTCATTACTCTGTTTTGTTTCTCTTGCCCTCATTAGAACTATTCAAAGAACTTCTGAAAACTGTAGGATGAGAGTGAATTTGGTGCTGTGATTGGATGACTGAAAATTGTGAAAGACAGATAACACCTGTCTATTTATTTCTAAAATTTATGTACTTGAAAAACATAAAAAAGAGCAGGAAGCAAATTCTTAATTTTTAGATTATAAATTATTCAAATAATAAATTATTAATAGCTAGGAAAATGAGCCCATGGTGATACTGAGAGCCAGTATGTGGTTTAAACAGATAATGAGAATCAAACCCTGGTGACTACAGTATGATAAAACAATAAGAGTTATGTTACTTTTGACAGAGATAATACTCATTAGGGAATCTGAATTAAAACAGTTCTTTCTTGCTAGAAAGTAAAGGTATTAAGAGACATCAATCTTTTGAGTGTCAGGAAAACTGGAGTCTGCTTCAGTAGGTGTGGATAGCTGTCATTGGGGATTGGATATAATGTTTGAGCTCTCCATTATTTTAGAAAGTACTGCAGAGTTTATTCCTGCATTATGTTTAACTTAACAGCAAACAGGTGCCATTATTGTAGGAAACCTCTCTTATCTATTGAAGGGATAAAAATGTACCATTAGGGAGCCATTAGTGACTTAAAGTGAGCCATATTGCAAATTGATCTATCTCAAAAATTTGCAGTGCTGGGCTTAGCTCTGCTGCCCTAGGTGGAATTTCTCACATTTAATTTTTTAATTACTCAGCATGGTAATTAACAGTTTAAGAGAAAGTCACAAAAGCCCTGATATATAGAAATAAAGGAATTGAATAGCCATTATCAGCACTAATTGATTGCATTAAGAAAAAGACTTTTTAAGAGAAAAGTAACAATAGTTATGACTAATAGTAAGTCTCAAGACTGAAATTTATGGTCTGAGGGAAAAACACATCTTCAAGCATAAATTCCCTTTTGTGATTTTGTAGGGACTGTTTCAAGAGGCCCCCTTGAATATAAAGAAACTATATTAAGAAACTCACTATCACATTTTCTGACCCAGAAATCCTTTAGAGGGCACTGTTTCCTATTTTTCTGTAGGAAATACATCTTCACATTTGGAGTACTAACTGATTAATCAGTAACCTCTAGACATATGCAATATATATGGAGATATTGTATTATTTCTATAATAAACACATGTTAGATATATATATATAGGAACACAAATATTCTCTCTCTGTTTTGACAAGTATCAGTAACTTCATTTTATAATATACCAGGTGTTTAAAATTCTTAAACAGGCAGTCAAGCTCAGGGTAGAGCACTGTGCATTGTATTGCTGCTAAGTAATGTTATTTACAATTGCTATAACACTCTTGAGAAGAAAAGGTGGAAAACCTGGCTCCATGTGTGAATGGAGCTCTAAAAAGCTGAGTTTTATGGTCCTTCCCAGGGATTTACCTCTTGGCCTGACTGTAAGATCTGTGGTCTCATTTAATAAATTTGGCATGCAAGAAAGCACATAAAGCATATTCAGTGAAAAATGTTATGAGATTTCAGTAGTAAGCCTCTACAGAGTGATAATAAATTATCAGGAACACTTTATAGCTTATTCCCTAGGCAAATCTCATCTCCTTACTCAGGGACAGCAAAAGCTGTGTACTTAACCTTGTAACATCCTGTTACATTTTAAAACCTCAAATTCTCCTTGGAAGTCAATTTACGAATCAATTTGATCATTGTTCCACTACTTGTTCTTAATGGCAAAGTAGAAAATAATTTTAGTAGGTGCTGGTAGCAGTTTTTTACCACTGTAGAAAATTTTTTTCTATTTAAAAATACTTGAATACAAATCAGTGGCTACAGTCTTAATGGGATTACTATTTGACATTAACCTAATTAGGAATTTCTTTTAAATATTAGTGATCTATGGGACACTTTTAATCCTCCTTCTCAGATTGGGTTTTTATAAACTTCATCATTGCATAATTTATTAATTTTTATTTTCTGCTACTAGTTGCCTATTGTCTATTGTAGTGTAGTTTCCCATCTAAGACCTCTTAATTTACTCTTCTGCTTTCTCTACCAATTATATAAAATCTTTTCTTCCTCTCTCTGAAGAGTCTCAGGGCTTGCAAGAAATGCTGTATTTGCCCTGTTTTTTCGAAATGCAGTGTGAGACAGGCAAGGCAACATAAATACTCAGCCTTCCTTCCAGGTACCATGTACCAAGCTTAAAATAACTTTAAAACTTCACATCCAAAACATTCAGAAAATTAAAACTTTAAAGTTAAATTTGCTGCTTTAGTTCAGCATTATTCAGTGACATCATGTTTCAAAATTTGAGGCTTTCTTTGACCGGTATTTCTTTTCTTCCATGTAGCTTAGCTACATAGAAAAAAACCTCGAGGAATCCCAGTTCCTATATAACCACCTATATTAAAATATGCCCTGTGAAGGGTTTTGACATCTCTTTTGTGTCGCAAAGAAATTAGTTCAGTTGTTAATTTGCTATGCGCAACTTCAAAACAGAGGAGGAGGTTTTTGGAGTTCTGTTAGGAGTTCAAACTCAATGCATCTTTATGCGCATAATTTTCTTGTAGGTGTTTGCATTCTAGCAGCAAAATTACTGATACTGAGAGAACAAATCAAGACTAAAAGTGTGACTTCACCTGTGGAGTCCCAAGTCTAGTTTTTGTAGAAAAGCAGCCTAAGGAAAATGTTATAGGAAAAACATCAGACCTGTTTCACTGAAGGGTTAATAACCACAATTATTCTTTCTGCAGGTGACAGAAAAAAAGCAAGAGTTAGAGAAATGCTTGAAATTGTCCCGGAAACTACGGAAAGAGATCAACGCTCTGACAGAGTGGCTCGCAGCGATGGACGCGGAGCTGACAAAGAGATCGGCTGCGCAGGGGATGCCAAGCAATTTGGATGCTGAAATTGCCTGGGGCAAGGTAACAATGTAACACACACGTGTGAATATTGCAGAAAGTTAGATTTCTTTTGTGATAAAGAAAAATAATTAAAAATTCTGGCATTATAGTTAGTGGAACTTCATTAATGATTTGGCATTGTCTCATCTTAGCATTAATGCCCAGGAAAGTTTAAACCTTCTTGTCTCTGCAGAGATCAATAGCACAATTCACCTTCACATTGCAATAATCTTCACTGAGATGAATTTAAAGTTAGAATTTAATTTTTTAGAGTACTATAAATCAACCACCCAGTATCCATGTAAATAGACATCTCTTACACCATTCTACTCATGGTTAGAAAGGTATTAAATAGTAGATGAAAGATTAAAGATGCCAGAACATTATATATTCTGGGTGTTCAGATATCAGCCAGAATATTTTTTTTCTTACTCTCAGATTTGTAGCTCATTCCTTTGCATTCTGGGGGCTCCCTATTTCCATGAGACTTCACCCTGAGCACATATTTCAGGTTAAAACTCAAAGCCTAAATCAAAACTTTCCTCAAAATCACAGTTTAGATGAAGATGTTACAGAAACTGAGGAATGCAAGACGTCTGTATAAAACAGAGTATTTCTGTGTGATGTTAAAACTTGGCATGTTATCACTCAACAGTAGCTAATGTAATAGAACATGTAGAAAATAAAATAGATTAGCACATGTAATAGAGATCCAATCTAGCTGAGGACATAAACAAACCAAATCATCATTATTCACGCATTCCAAAATCTGCATTTTAGAGCAGACTATGCTCAACATTATCTAAAGCTTCAAAATTAAAATAGCTGTGTGCAGCCAGCAGCATTTTGAACAAGTATTTCTATATAATTTCAAAACCAAAAAAAATACCCTTAAACTGTATTGGGGGTTTGTAAAAAAAAATAAAAAAAGCCACTTCTGCTTTCAGTGGGAATAATCCTCTAAACATTTTACTAGTTCACTATGCGTAATAGAAATATTAATGAATTATACACAGGCAGATTTCCTAATTTTTTAATGGCAGTGAAGATTCAAGGCACTTGAGTAAAATTTGTTTTGTGGGTTGGGTTTTTTCTGTTATTGACTAACCCTCTCAAGTTTCTGAGCTTGGTAAAGTGTCTTAAGCTTTAAAATGCTTTGATGATTTTGAAACTAATAATACTAGAATAACAGCAATGAGAACAATTTAAAAACCCACACTCTACACATCTTTTTTTAGGTTTGGAGTTTTTTTTTTGGTCATTAGTCTCTAAGAAAGATAGTATTTTAAAAGTGATATCCAAAAATATCAACTTTCTCTCTTACTAACTTACAATTACTGCTTTGACTACAGCCATTTTCACTTTCAAATAAAAACTTAAATCCCTGCAACCCCCATTGTTCTCTCCTACTGTTGCCTGATTTTCTCATTTTCTCCTGTTTTCTCATTTTCACTTGCTGTTTTTCCTGCAGTAAATTTTGTGTAGTTCCTCTCATTTCTTTGAACTGATATTGTGGTCTTAGAATCACAGAATCATGAAGGCTGGAAAAGACCAGGATCCTGGAGTTCCTCCTTTGGCCAAACATCACCATGGCAATTAACCACAACACTAAGTGCCATGTCCAGTTGTTTCATCAACACTTCCAGGGATGGTGACTTTGCCAGTTCCCTGGACATCCCATTCCAATGCTTAACTAAACCCAGTTCGAACACTCCCAGCTCCCTCAGCTGCTCCTACATGACTGACCCTCCAGACCCTTCCCCAGCTCTGCTGCCCTTCTCTGGATTCACTCCAGCCCCTCAATGCCTTTCTTGTAGTGAGAGGCCCAAAACTGGGCACAGGATTTGAGCTGTGGCCTCACCAGTGCTGAGCACAGGGGGACAATCCCTGCCCTGGTCCTGCTGCCACACTATTGCTGATCCAGGCCAGGTGCCATTGGCCTTCCTGGGCCCCTGGGCACATCTGGCTCATGTTCATTCCTGTCAACCAACACCCCCAGTTTCTTTTCTGCTGTGCAGGTTTCCAGTTACTCTTTAATACCTATAACAAAGGACAAATGTCAGATCTTTAAGAAACAAATTAGAAAATCTTCATGTTTTAACATCCCCAAATGAACCTGCTAGGTAGTTAGGCCATTCTCCCAGTAAAATATAATCTTCAGTGGTGACTACACAGTAGAGTTCTACTGAAACAGAAACATGCATTTCATGTTCCTGTTGATCCAGATGTATGTAGTTTATCAGGGATTTAAAGAGAAAGATTTGTCCTTAATATCACTTTATTGTTAGATACTGTTAATGATTCAGAAGTTGCATAATTAGGACATAAAACCTGATGATTAGTGCACCTGCACAGTGGGAAGCCTTTGTTATGTCTTAAGCTTGCTACAACAAGTACAATGTATTCTTTATCTGAAGGCAATCAAAAAAGGTAACAAGAGCTAATTAAAATAAGAACTATTAACATGAAAAAAATATATCAGACAGGAACCATTCCACCTTCTAATCTTAAAGAGTGCTGTTGAGTATTGTGAATTCTCACAGGGAACTGATACATAAAGTTTTGAAGGAAAAACTGATAAAAAGGATATTTTAGCTTCAAATACTCCCCAAAGCCTTCGCTATAATCGAAATTCATTTAGTACTTCAGCTCGTCCCCTTCAGTCAGTTCATCACTAAAATAAGAACAAACAACTTTTGGCGGGAGCAGCTGCCTCTTGGCAAAATATGTATGTACTTGAGTGGCTTTCAAAATTCCATTTTAATATTGCCTTTTAGGAAATATCAACAAATATTCACATATATGTAAGCAGACTTCTAATGTGGAACAATCAAACAGGTAGTGTATGTGGCAAATCCTAGACTCAGTGTAAATATTTGCAGAAATTATGTGGATTATGCTTTTCGTAAAGAATCTGCTCCCACTAGGAGACAGTGCTGCATTTTATCCTGAACCCTTTAAAATTCTTGTGGGGACTTCATAAATAAGTACGATGCTGCTACTCCTATGTGGATTTCATTGAGGCATCACACAAAATTGTACATCAATAATTTAGTCCCCAGAACCAGAGCCTCACAGTATCTGATTAATGTCACAGCTTTGGGCTTTGGACTTCCTGGGTAAGTAGGCTGCCAAAGACAGTAACCAATCTAATGAAATGCACTGGGAGATGAATTAAGCCCAGCAGATTCCCATTGTGACAAAAGTCTGCAGAAAAACTAAGATGGAAAATGGAGAGGGAGAGAGAAGAATTCAATAGTGCAAATGAACTGAAAATTGGATGTGTGCTGCTGTCAATATATCTAAGCAGAGAGCTAATAATCTTTTTTTTTTACAGGACAAGGAAGCAGTTATATTTATTAGTGCACTTATTTCTAATTCATTTTCAGCACCCAAGTCTTCTTAAAAGTGAAAATAACTCAGAGGGTTACAAAGATAATTATAGAGTTGACAATAAAAGAAATCATACATCTGAACGTTGTCTTCAAGGTATAAACACCTTGAAGTAAAAAGGAATGTCCATCTTGAATAGGAAATTAAGCTAATGAAAGATACCATTAATCTGGACATCAAGGGAAATGTGTTATTTGCTCCTGTGTAGAATTTTTCAAGGAATGGAACAAAAACTTGGCTGAGTTATGTGAAATGAGATGGGCAATATACTGAAGACTGTAAATCCTGCCTTTCTGCTCAGTAGAGACAAGTTAAATCTTTCCATTTGAATTCAGCTCTGTTTATAATAGATAAGAAAAATGACATGCGGGTGGAAAGATAGTCATTAAACATCGTATATTAGAAATCCATTTATAATTAGAAGTCTGATTTAGTGAGCATATTTATCACTGAAGACATTAACAACTGCAGGGTTTATTTGTCTTTTAATCAGGAACCGGACTGATAAGAATTACATTGCCAGGAAACCATGTTCTTAAGAAGGAAATGGCAGATGGTATTACCAGGAAAATTCTGTATCACTCCCTACTATCAGCAGTATGACTCTGCCAATGCTTTAATCTGATTTTTTAACACAGTGTGTAATATCAGTGAGTATAAAGTTGACTTGAAGTACTTAGAATTACATTTAGCAATGTATTTCCTGTCAGTAATACCCGTAAAGGAAGACAAACTGTAAATTATGTCAACTGATTCATAGTCACTGGCCAAAATGCAATAAGAAATAAAAGATATGCTGTAAATAAACAAATAAATATGTATAATCAACCACTGGGAAGACCATAATGTCAGCTTCTGATTAATTCTGCAATCCCACCTGTGAGAGCTGAGCCAACTAATTTCTTTTAGAAAAATTCTAATTGCAAAGAGTATTTTCAAGCTCACAGGCAGTGTAAAGGCACACAGAACTTTTCTTCACTCATTCATTGTTGTTGTGATTTTTAATCTACATTTTTTAATGACCATCATGACTAAATATACTATCCTGTGCATTTACTTACAATTCTGGTTTGTTTGAAAAAAAAATCATTACTTTATCTTGGTACATAGTGATTTTATCATTATAAAATATAGCTTAGAAGCCCTTTTTACCACATCTTCAGAAAAACAAGACAAACTAAACCAACCAAACAATATCATGTAATAACAATAATGAAAAAAACCCAAAGCAAACAAACAAAAAAAAAAAATCCTATTTGGTATTTGGTGATGGAAGGGATGTACAAAAACCATCACAGTAAATGAAAACCATCAAGTAGAAAAAACCAAAACAAAACAGTTGTAACAAAACCCCTTGTAAGTACTTTTTAGTAAACTGAAAGATAAGAGTATGTCACAGCACAGTGACAGGAGTGTGAACACCACTCAAAGTGTAAATATCTGCACAGGGAGCTGCAATTATTTGTTCTAACATGATTCATCCTGTCATTCTATGGATCCATATGTAAAGTAGGCAAAATATTGTTGTATGCAGCTACAAACCACTTATAAATTCTCAGCAAAGCTCATCCCTATGACTTTACACACTGCATCATGATTTCCCTTCTGCATGGATTTCAACCAATCCAAAGCTGTTTTTAAACAGAACTTTTATTTTGTACTGCAGCTCCTTTCCTGAGGTTTTGAGCAATCAAACTGGGACAAGGGAAGCTCAGATTCTCCCTCTCCCCATTCTGATGTTTCTGGGAAGGAGATTAGAAGCTAATCACCTGAGACATGCTCTGCATGTAGAGCTGCACCAGAGTCTGTGTGATTGCTTTGATTTTCTAGATGCCAGGAACCTAGACACCATTTCTCTTGGAAATGTTCAAGTCCTGGGAGCCCCATGGTGGTGTAATCCCCCAGTTTTGATTAAAGCAGGCTACCAACATTTTTCTTATGACCATAAGTGAGAAAAGAATAACAGTTCCTTAAAAAGCGAAGGAAACATTTCAGTCAGTGAAACACAAAATAATTGTTTGGGTCAGAGAATTTCCATTGTGGTATTTTGTACCAAATAGCCATAACTGGTACTTCAGAAACGTGGAAGTACAGGAGCTTCTTCCAAAGAGGCACTTCAGAATTTGGTCTAACTGAATAACTGAAATTTGAATGGAGAGAGATTCACATCATCTTAACTCTTGTATCTGCTAGTAGATGTGATCCTAAATAGTGGCATATGTAAAGAAGTGTTTTATATATATCCTCAATATAATCTGTATAGTTTGTATACATATTTTAATGGAGACGTCTTTCCTGGAAGTATTTATGGAGCCTTTCTGTTCCAGCAGCTAATACACACTTTGAATAAGATTTTGTTTTATAAATAAACATACTAGTCTTAAGGGAAAAAACAAAAAAAGTGAATGTAACAACTTCACTATAATGATAAACAGCTGAATGAATATAATCTGTTTTGGAGTTGTTCAACATTGCTGATAAATTTTCGCAGCTGTAAGTGAGTTCTCAGTGTCAGGATGTTTAGTTCAATCTTTTGTTTACATGTTTTTGTTTCCCCAAGATGCCATGATTATATCAGGAAAATAGCTTCTTCACAACTCCTATATTTCTGTACTTTATTTATGTTACATAGCTTCACCCTGATAAGCACACAAAATCAAAATGTATAAATTGCCTAGTCCTTCTGGGAAGAGTTTCACCACTTTATTTGTTGATGTTTCATATTGTACACATTGTGGTGGTGTTTGGGGCTTGGGGGTTTGGAGTTTTTTAAAAGGTGCTAGGTGTTTTAAATATCATTCTTAACAAAGCTAATTCTATTAATTCTGTAGTTAAATTCTACAACTTTCTTATATATTTTCAAATAAACTGCACAGCTGGAATGCAATTTCATTTTAAGGCAACAGAAAGGAGCTTAAATTCTGTACGGCTGTGTGGGACTTGCTCTTTAAAAATTAGGAGAATTTAAAAGCCACTCCCTGAGTTTTACTGAAATAATCTTAGTTAAATCCTGGCATCATGACACATTCTTCTTTGTTTTATGACATGTTGTTGAATTAATAGCAGTACTTTTGATTTTTTTTTTCTCACAGAAAATTTACTAGTGCTGTCTGTTATAGTGCAGTGAACAAAGTATGTGTGGACTATCACTTTCTAGTAATACTGGAAAGAAAAATGGGAAATTCTTAGGAATATAATGCAGAAACATCAAATTAAAAACAAACTAAAAATGTCTTATTGAAGTTGTGAAAGAAAGTTAGTTTACCTGGTGCACTTCATAACCTACAGAGGAAGCTGATAACACAGCATGGAATCCCACTGACTTTACAGACCCTGCTAGTTTTTCACTTGTATTCACTGGGTCCAGTATTTTATACATAAGGACTTGTAATAGTGGAGATTTAAAGTATTGAGGAAGATGCTTTTGTCTCTTCAATGTTGTGTTGAGGGCCACAATGTTTTTTAAGGCAATAAGGGGAAGTGTGATTTACTTGGTTGATGTCCCTTACTTGCAATTACACGAGGGAGTTAAAATCCATATTGCCCAGAGGTGCATCTAGTCTTTAGTTTGCATTAATTCTTTACTTTGAAAGGAATAACTTGTTTCTTACACATAGGGAATTACACATCTGGTTTTTGGGTAGCAGTTTTATTTAAAATACATGAATTTGGTCCATCTGTTTACAGTTGGGATTAATATTTATTTTTATAGCCCAAGACTGGTTGGCATTTTCATAAATGTAAAATACAAAAGAGACCACAATCCATGGCAAATACACTTCAGAGAGTCTTTCCCAAATGAAAGAAAATAGTTTAGAAAATTAAATAAAGCTGATCAAAATTTTCCATCCTCTGTTGAAGGTAAATTATACCTTTGTGTTATATTTTTTTATGATGACATTTTGCACCTGCTGTGAGACAGATAAAATGTTACTAGAGGAGGGCATGTTTTTCCTTTAGTCTGACAAGGAACTGCTGAAATTTTAAACTCTCCTTTTCAAATTCTATAATTATATAGTATATTGTTAATAATTTGCATCAATTGTGCCTTGGTTCTATTACATATCCTATGCATTTTAGAAAATTGATAGAGTGGGGAAAATTTCTCTTACTTACATGAAATACAAGTGTAAGACCTTTTCTGTGAATAACATTGCAAAATGAGATCCTGAATTCTGTTGAGCATAGGAAGTGAGCTGCTGCTTTAAACATGACACATTGAATAAGTTGAAGGTGCTATTAAGCTTCTATTTTACAAAAAGAATAATTTTATACTCTTTATTGAAAAATGAACAATCCACTTTCACTATCAATACATTGATACAACAAAATCACTATCGATACATTTGATATCAACAAAATTATACTGATCTGTGACCATGAGAGATAGGATAGTGTGGAGGTCATAAAAGTAGGTTTCTACTGCATAACAGCATTCATCCTGAGATGGATACTTCCTGAGATTGGAAGTATTGTGTTTGCCATTTGTTTGAAGAGTTTTTTTTATTTTACTGTATTCAGGTTTCTGTGAGACATCCGTCTCTGAAGTCCAGGGCTTCTTCCTTTTCTACTAAGTTTCTGTTTGTGATCATCTTGGAACACTTCATTTCTGCTTGCAGTTTTATTTTACATGCAGAGATTTATATGCCTGGATCATTGCTATCAGGTGCCAAGGATCTCAGATAAATTTCTCTCATAAAGCTGGTTATATGTGAAATTAGGTGTAAGGAGTTTGTGCCTCTCCTTGAGTATCCAGTGAGACTGCTATACTTTTCACTGTGTCATCTCACTGTTTAGTATTTAAACACCTGCTTTTTTTATATGTTGTCTAAATATGTTGGGATTTGTTTCTTTTGTTAGCCTTCTTGCATGTTGCAGTGACTATTAAGACATGAATGAGTAAATTATGTAACCTTATATATCAGATCTATAAGGTAAGATAACAGTGGGAAGAGGTGCTGGAAATCTGACTTTATAGCACTGCATATGTGTTGTAGTCATTCAAGATTAGAAGTGCTATGGGCAGTAGCTTATTTTTAGTATTTCGTTGTGCAGAATGAAATCCCAAGTGAATGTACTGAAAATATGCATTTCTACAATTAGGAAACAAGTTTAACAGAAGGAAATAACATGATTTCTTGTGAAAAAGATTGCATTGACAAATATGAAAGTAATAAAGTATTTACTAGACTATTTTTGGTGGAGTTTTCTATCTTAAGGTGTCATCATGATGGAGTATTATTGTACCATTTATTATGTAAGCTATATGTGCTATTTGACAACTATCTAATTTTATTATAGGAAAAGTAACTTTAAACATCTTTATATAAATATTATAAAATGTGGATTCATTTCTAATAATTAAATATTGAAACTGTATTTTGAACACTGAAATGAAAAATAATTCGCAGTTTTTGTAAATTAAGTTATTGTGAGAAGATGAAGAATATATGCAATTTTATCAGAGCTCAAGAGAAACAATTTGCTCTGTATTTGCTCCTCTTCACAGAATGCCTTCCCTTCCTATAGGAAACAAGACTGTATGTTCTAGTATAAGCTTGCTGCCTGATTTAACATTTCATGTTCTTAGTGTGGATAATTTTTAATTCCCAGGAATTTTATTTCTTGTTCTGCTCATGTAGGCAACACGGAAGGAGATTGAGAAACGCCAAGTCCAGCTGAAGAGCATCAGTGACTTAGGAGAGAATTTGAAGACAGTGATGAAAGGAAAGGAAAGTCTCGTGGATGATAAACTCAGCCTGCTGAACAGTAACTGGAAAGCGGTAACTTCACGTGCTGAGGAATGGTTCAATCTCTTACTGGTAAGGAAAATGCATTTCTTCACACAGAGGAAATGTTGGTTTCCAGTTGTATATGCCCAGCCTTATAGAAGTGCTTTTTCTGGTGCCTTGGACTGTGCTTATTGAATACACAGGTACACAGAAAATCACATTGGTTGTTGTTTGTAAATTGTGTATGCTTTGAAAATCTTTATGATTACTGAGTGGGATTTTGATTGTTAGCAGTTTGCAGCCCTGTCTGTCTCAATAGTTCTTGCATTGTTTTTTGCTTTGGGGTTTTTTCCCTAATAAATCAAATGCAGTTTCAAGGACAGAGATTACTTCAGTAATCAAGTGAAAAAAATAGTCAAGTAAGTTGAAAAAGTCTTAGTATTGATACCAATAACATCAGCCACTTTTGACTACATTAGCATTTTTGTTTGGAACAGTGCAATTGGGAAATAAGTTTTCACTTGCAAGTTGTTTTGGACCACAGGGTAGTTCTGGTGTGTGTGAACTTGATTCATTTCAGAGGCAACTAAATCATAAGCTCTTCTCAGAATGCGCACCTGGTGTGCTGAAGGACTATGATTTGGTCTTTCAGAACTTCATGATCCTGCTTTGCATGGTTTTATAGGGCATGTTTAGGTGGCAATAATTCCTTAGGGGACCAGATAAGGTGTAGTAGTAAAATCGCTAACACACATTTCATACAGATTCAGGAGCCTCATCCCCTGCTGCCTCAAACTACAGATAGTCACATAACTTCATTCTGCCTTCAAATTCATTCTGTCATGAAGAGGTGACAGCTTCAGCCCTTAACTACAGAAGGGTCTTAACAAATGGGCTGTCAGAATGCTTTAGGAAATTTGCATGCTGTTTCTGTTCCTAAGAGCATGGGAATGCAGTTTCACTCCAGAGAAACAGAAGTGATTTTTAAGGGTTTGTTGGCCTTTGTCATGACTTTTCAGGGCTTGGTGTGTTGGAGCTCCACTAGAGTCTGTATGGCTGCTTTATAAATATACAATAATATACAATAAATATATAGCATCACTACAGGGCTTCCTCAGCTGAGTAAAGTATCCAGGTGAAAGTATCTGGAAAACTTAAGAATTTCATTCAGAATCATGTAGGTACACAGATTTATTATGAAACTGACTGTAAGAAGCATATAATGGAGTTTATAGGTTGATATAGTTATGTATTCCTGTACATCCTCTCTTTCCCTGCTTTGGATTCTGTGGTTATTATTTGCTAGAACGCATGGTAAAAAGGTCTAAGAGAGGTAATTGAGGGGTTTTTACCAATTTTAGAACAGTGTAAAATAAAGGTAGGTACATTTGGGTGCCAAAAGAATAGTAATACCTTTGATTTCGGGTGTCTTGTCTACATATGTATTGTGTGGGATATGCTTGGGCCACATTCTAGTGAGCTCACCTGAAAAGACAAAGCTTTAAATGAAGCAAAGAAACTAAGATTTATCAGTATATTAAAAAGAAAAGTCTCAAAGCAGAGAAGTTAGATGAAATGTCCATAAGAGGTTTAGATACAAAGCTCCCAGGCTTGATTGTGAGTTTGCAAGTGCATCCTTGTGGCCATCTGAGTTTCACTCAATTTACTGGCTTTCCAAAATGAATTCTGTTTCATGTTCTTGGGAAACACTCCTTTGCAGCTCCTGTGGGTCTGGCTAAGAGCTTCCTGTTCCTCTCAGCACCTCGCTGAGCTGCTGACACCTGCGTCTTGCTGTGATGTTATCATCCTACTGCCTGTCACTTTGGAAGCTTCTCTCTCTCTCCTAGAATGTCTTTTTAAAGAAACCTAACATGCAAAGTGAAGGAAACAAACAGCAGATTCTATCCTTCACAAAACAAGAAGTTACTGTGTAAAATAAACAAGTTTTCATAATGTCATAATGTGTGTATGTTTGCCACACTTGACATAACTACAGCTGTTATTTCAGTTCTGATTACATTTTTTGTATGCAGTATTTACCTTTTCCACATACAGGAATATCAAAAGCACATGGAGGCTTTTGATCAGAATGTAGCTAATGTCACTACTTGGATGTATCGTGCTGAAATACTGTTGGATGAATCTGACAAACAAAAACCCCAGCAAAAAGAGGAAATTCTTAAGGTAAAAAAAAATGTGATTTACTGGAAAGCATTAATTTTATTCTAAAAAGGACTGTGTCAAAACTAGCATTTCAAAAGGTATCACTATAGATTAATTTTTTTTGTGCTAAAGCTACCCTCTGGCAACTTGTAAATTACTTAATAAATTTGCTCTGTATTACCAAAATTAAATCCCTGCAGAAATAAAACCAGATTGTTATTATAATTCTTGGGAACTTCCTGGTGAGTAAACCAGCAGCTTATTAAACATATGTCTGCTGAAAAATACAAAACACAAGGTTTTGTTTTGTTTTGTTTGAACAAAACATTTTCCTTTTCTGTCCCCTTTAATTGTATTTCTGTTTTTCTGTGATACTTTTCCAATATGTATGATATTTCTGTCATATGATTGTCTTAATTCTACACACACTGCTTACATTGAGGCCAGATCAGCAACATAGACAAGAATATTATATAGTGAACTAGCTGTAGAATCAGGGGTTAATGTATTGAGCTTGAGGTTTCAGTTGGCCAATTCCATCATTTGACCAGCTGATGAAAAATTAGCTCGTAATATGGATGTGTATGTTGAAATATCTCATTTAAAATACCTTCTTTAAGAACAACATCAAATTATTATCTAAAAGGACTTTTCTTTTTCTTCTGAAGTCAATGTGAAATTTTACTTTGTAATGAACTCCATGGTCAGTACATAATATCTGAGCAAGAGTTTGCAAATCAAAATCAGAATTGTATTGCTGACACTGACATAATGATGCCATTTACTGCGGCAAATTTTACAAATTCCAGGGCAGAGCATAAATCAATGCCTCATTGATCTCAGCAGGATTATGAGACTCGCTTTTGTAGATGAATGAATAATTTTGCCACCATCAGATACAAAGTAAAATTATCAATACCTATATTTATGTTTGCAATTCACAAAGATAGTTCATGCAGACAGTAAAATGTAATTCTTAATGCCCAACTGTATTTCTGATTCCCAAATGCCTTGCTATCTATTTTTGGCCTCTAACTGTACTGTGATCTACTGTTAAGATTAATATTGCAGAGAATAAAGGCTTTTGCCCTTTTTTTTTTTTTTTTAATTTCTGGCAGATTTATAGAAAAAAATAAGATTTTTTTTTTTTAATCTGGTCATTTTTACTTGCCTGAACTATGGCCCTGAGCAGTATTGAAAGCAACAGTTATGCATCCAGTTCTGTAATGTATGAATTAGCAGGTCTTCCTAGCTTTAGGAACATAGAATAATTTAGGGCATCCTGAAATATGCTGCAATGTTATTGCAGATAAGAATCTGCCTAGAAGTAATGATCCCCATTAATTTCAGCCAGGAGATACTAAAACAGACATGTAGATACATTCCTGCTATAAATTTGAGAGATACGAGTGGGAATGTTATCTAAGGTATTTCTACTGGATTTTCACACTCATGCATAATTATCTGAATTTGCTTTGTGGTTTTGCTCCCTATTCCTTTGCACACTTTCTCTCTCTCTCTCTCTTTCTCTCTCTTTGCATTTATTACTAACTTCAAGCCCTGTCTCTTGCTCACGGACTGTAGCGCTTAAAGGCTGAGCTGAATGACATTCACCCCAAGGTGGACTCTGTGCGTGACCAGGCCAGAGACTTGATGACAAACCGTGGGGATCACTGCAGGAAAGTGGTAGAGCCTAAACTCTCAGAGCTCAACCAGCGATTTGCAGCTGTATCACAGAGAATTAAGAGTGTAAAGGTAGGAGGACTTGCTTCCATAAGAAGATGCATAAAAAATGGTGTTTGTGTAAGGTGCACAATTGCAACTACGTAGCGGGCTGCAGTTCCTCAAAAAACTAAGCTTTTAAAGAAAAACAATGTAGAACCTAAGGATTTATTTTTCTATTAAGTGTGAAGATTTGGGGGTTTTGGCACTGTTTCACAATTAGAAGTATTCACTGACTTTATTTGAATGTAACAATGATTGCATCATTAACTTACAAAAGATGAACATCTGAGGATTAGTAAGTGCCTAACTTTGCAAAGTATGAGTAGCCTTTTTTCATATAGATTGGGTTTTGAGAGCTGATTTTTCTTCAAGTGCGTTTTAGTCTTTTCCAATGAGTCTGAGATATACCAATGCTGGAGGTAGGAACAAATAGGTAGAGATTGTATCAATTTTACTTCAGCTACTCATCTATAGAACCAGCATGACTGCTAAATCTGAATTCAGTGTGGATTAGGTAATTTTTTGCCAAATTGTGCCTTCTGAATTGGAATAAAGAAGGACATAAGCCACCTACTTTCTGCATTGTATTTTGCTGCCTTTATTCTGAAGAGCTATTCAGCAGATTAAATGAGGCAGCCATGCAGGTTGGTATAGAGGATAATGGGATAATGATCTAAACTATTACTGCTGGTTACTGTACTAACACTGGAAATAAATACACAGAGATCCATGGCAAAGCAGGAGTAAGTTTTGCAAAAAGCATAAGTAAAGAGACATGGTTTCCATGAGTTGTTGGGATGTGTGCAGAGCTCAGTATCCTGCCTAACCAGCACATCTCTGTGGATATTTAGGTTTATTTAGGTTTCATTTCTGAAGCAAAATAATGTCTTCTGAATAAAGATAACATTTTTTTTTTCCTAATGGCCATCAGTAGTATTTCAGCCATTCCAGCTTCTTACCTCCTTCTCACACATGTATGAGCTGTAGACTGAGGACATCTTTGCAAGAACTGGGTTGTCTGATGTTTTTGCTCTGAACATCTGCTATCTGCAGTCTGGATTTATATCTCAGTTTTACTTTACATTTCCATGTAAAGTTACAATTACAAGTTATTGTAAACTTGCATAGCTGATGCAGCCTTTGGTGGGATCCTGTGAAATTATTGCTTGTCCAAGGGAGAAATGGGAGTCCCTGTAGGTGGCTTACTGGGGGTTCAGTGTTTGCACTGTGTATTATGGGCTCACTCAAAGAAGGGAAAAATGATTCTTATCAAGATGAAGTGCCTTCAGAACACAGCCTGCAAATGTCTTCCACCTGCAGCCTTTTCTCTCAGGTTTTCCTCCATTTCTGAAGTCAAGGTGAGCTGGAATTGGCAGAATCACACTAAGATTTAGAGAAGAAGTGTCCATCAAGATGAGAGGAATAACTACAGCACACAAATTATAATGGTAAATTAGAATTTAGGGAACCTTTTCCAGGACCTTGGAAAAGGCACAAGTAAAATATGATTCACAAAGGATAGTACTATTATAAGTATTGAGTCAGATAGAGAGATAAAAACTGGTCTGAATTGTTGATTTTTCTACTTACTTGCTGTATGCATTTGGATAAAGGACCAAATAACTGGTTACTTTATTTTGTCTACCTGTATAATGTAGGCAGTTGTACATTCCTTAAGATTTTGGCTTAATGACCTGGAAAATTATTATTATTATTATTATGGGGTGATATGCTTCCTAAGTGTTTTTTCTTTTTTTGCCCATATTTATGAAAAATTATTTACTCTGTGAAAAAATAAAACAAAAATTCAAGAGAATTGAAAGCACTCATAACCTATTTTCAGAAATTTCTCATCTGTCTTCAAATTAGCTATATTTTTTCAAATACTAACAATAATCAGTACAAAAATGAAGTAAATAAGAAATGATACATTAAGTCAGTGAATGGTAGTATGTAGTTGTCATGTCCAGAATTAACAAGATGTTCATAGTATACTGAAATGAGACAACATTTTCAAGTAGTCTTTGAACATCATTGAATTGCTGGAATTAATTTTGTATTTTTCTTTCCAGTTCCCTCTTTGTTATTGTTTTTAGCCTTTTTCAGAGGCTATACATTTTATATTCCAATTTTATCAGTTGGTTTGTCTTTTAATGAGATTTAAGTACTTCAGAAAATATCCTTCAGAGCATTTGAGAAGAAATTACTATGCAGTTTTCTATTATTTCAAACTCAGCTGAAGTGCATGATGACTCGAATTCTGAGCCTCTTAATGAAAGTTTGTGAGCACAGTATTATTCTCTATAAATATTGTACATTATTATATTTCCATTAATGTTTGTAAATGTCAAAATCTTTGTTGTTAAAATAATCAACCAGATACAATTAAGGCTTTTTTACCCTGAGTCTTCCAGGTCATCTGAGAACAGGTTTCATTTGACATCCAATCTCTCATGTTTTAACCGATTAATTTTTATTGTTGCTGTCTTGATTAGAAATTTTGCATATAATAATAACTAATTGTACCAGAGGAAAGAGTAAAAGAGAACTAGGTAGATATAATGTGCTTATGTCTTTAGCAAGAAAAATAGGTGCACATCCAAGAGTTCCTAGACCATCAAATAGCATCAATTACCTTTAAGTCTGAATTTTACACAAGAACCACTGAGAATTTTGTTATTCTTCTTGCATTTAAAGCTTTGAAGGATTGAAAAAATTTCTGTTGATCATTGGTAGTTCAATTAACAAATAGACTATATATTGTACATAATGTGTGTACATATATGTATACATACATATACATTCACAGGCACTCGTCAGATCCACAAAAGGCTCTGCATTGTTGTTAATAAGTAGCACCTGTTGGTGCTACTTATTATTCAAAACTGAATACTAAACTAAAGCACCATAATTAAACTGTGATTTATTTTGGAGGAATTGAGTCTATCTATTTTGTTGGGTTGATTTTTTTTTTGTCTTGAATTTTTGTTGAAGCTTTTTGAAACAAAAGCAGAACTTTCATTGTTTTTTTTTTCCCAATATGTTACAAAATACTATAAGGGGAATATCTTACACAAAGATTTTCTGTCCTTTGTTTTGTGGCATTCACCTGACACTTCTATTCTATGTGAGAGAACAGTGATTTCAAAACTGGAGCAGATTAACATTAATTTTTTTTCAATTATTAATAGTAGGGTTTTTTTCATCTGAATGGACATCTTATTGCTGTATGAGTAACTTCTGACAAATCAGATTTAAACAAGTAGTGTAAACATTTCTTTTCTTTAGAAAAATACTGTTTAACTGTACTTGTTCTTACACACAAATGTGAGAATGTATTTTATTTTTTCCTTTTTAATTTTCCCTCACCTTAAAACTGTTTGGCTTACTTACATGGAAATTCTACATTAATTTGTACCTTTATTTGTATCTTTGGATACTTTGAGTATGGTGTAGATATTTTCCAGCATGATGGAAAGTCCACCATTGTTTTAGCAATAGGGGGTAGTACAGATATCTCTTTTCATTTCTGTTTCTAATAAAACTATGAAATGTGTCCTTTAAATAAATAATCTTTGTATTTCTCCATTTTAGCCCTTCATTCCTTTGAAGGAATTGGAGCAATTTGACTTCGATATACAAAAAATGCTTGAACCACTGGAGGTTGAAATTCAGCAGGGAGTGAATCTGAAAGAGGAGGACTTCAATAAAGATATGGTAATTTGGTTGAAATGGAAGTCTGAGCAAAATAAGCAGGGAGATGAAAAAATCTAAGTGAAAATCAGAAACCCATATTTGGGTTAGGATCTTTAGATATAACTTGGACAAAATTTTTCTATACTAATATATTATAAAATCAAGAGTTCCAAATTAGCACTAAATCTTTTTGTGCTAACTTAATTTTTAGTTTATCAGAAAATCATTTCTTGTCCCTTATGAAAACACTAAGCAGACAAGGAATGTTATCCATGGGTTCTGTACTACTACCAGCAGTATTACAGAACATGGAATGAATAATAAAATCTCTGTAATAGTGTGAAGACCAGGAAAATTCAGAATGATGTAACAAAATGGGCACTATGGTGAAAAAATACATTCACTAAAAATAAATGCTCATGAAAAGAAATGCCACTTGCCAATTTGTTCTTAATCAATCTGCTTATAGCATTTAATGTAAATAGGTTTTGTGGCTGTGGTAAGCTTTATTACTTATGTTTTATCGTTGCAAGTCATAAAACCATTTATTCATATTTGCTGAGGGGGGAAAAGGAAAAAGAGAAGTAAAATACTGCAGTGCTTTTCTACTATTGTGATTGTCGTGTGTGTTCTCCAGAGTGATTTTCAGAGAGAGATGACATTTTTTGGCTGGGCAAAAAAGGAGATTCATCTTTAGAACACTCTCTTCTCAACAAGATCAAATATATATTTGTTTACAACCAATATAAAGACTCAATATTATTTTACTTTTAAGGAATTCTTCAAAGGTGTCTGTTTCATATCAGTGCTGGAAGGAATCTTTACAGGATGTTTTTTCTTTTATTCAGGAAAAATAAAATTTAAGGCTCTATGTGCTGCACACAGAATTTAACGTGTGTATGTAGTGTTAAATTCAAAGTCAATCAAGTTTGATGGGGCAGTTTCCACCACCTGAATGTATTTGGTTGCAATTCTTTGCATCAAATGCTTAGAGTGGTTCAAGACACTGCCAGAAGCTGTGACATAGATTCAGCTTCAAAGACTCATAGATTTGTAGGTGGCTTCTACATAAAAAACTCTTAGTGATAGCATTTGCCCTGTCAGAATAGCTGATTTTCAATGTGATGACCAATAGAATGGTCAGAATGGATGGTCTGCCAGCATACTGACAATTTCAATCTCTACTGACAGTGATTTAGAATATTTTACATAAATCTATTCATTTTATTTGAAAGTAAAATATGTTTCAAGTATTTGCCTCTGTTTTTATGCTGTTATCCTGGATGCTGCATAGGATCTAATACCAAAAATCTGTAGATTTGCAGGTGCTGTCTTACTTTTATCCCTTTACATATATATTGTAGAAAGCAAGTAAAAGTTACTTGATCATCACTATACAGCTGTTACATGATTACTTTAGCATGGTCTTTATTTACTAAATAATGATTAGATTAAAATGCACATTATATTGGTTGTTTTTTTAAATCAGAGTGAAGAGGATGAGAGCACAGTGAAAGAATTGCTGCAAAGGGGCGACAGGCTTCAAAAGGGAGTCACAGATGAGAAAAAACGTGAGGAAATAAAGACAAAACAACAGCTGTTGCGGACTAAACATAATGCCCTCAAGGTATAGGAGCTACAGTTATAAGCACATGCTATAAAACCCATCTTTTTTTTCATTTCAGGGCGTTTTTTTGCTAAATGAACTGTCATTACTATTTAAAGTTAAGTAATTTTAAACTATTTGGCTACAGATGTATTTTCTTATACAGTTCTCTTGACGCCTTGCAAAAGGCATTTTGCAATCTCCAGCTTGAGAAGTACTGGCTTATCCTCAGCTTCACAACTGTGTGACTGCCAATTGGACAGCACTGATTTCTTTGATAATTCCTTTATCAACATATTATGTGCGTTTTTTATTTGTTCAACAGCAGTTAAGACCTTAGAATCAGGTCCTGCAAATTTATATTCTCAGTTGAATAACAGACTTCTGGCCACGAATGAGTTGTTTCTCCTTCAGTAAAATACTTACACACTACATTCCTGTTAGAAGAGTGGCTCCAGCCTCTCTAGAATAAGATAGGTGGTAGTACCAATAGACTTAGCAGCTAAGAGGCTGAAAGCCAAAGTTGCATATGAAAATTCTGAGTTGACACAATCTGGGAGGTAAAACTGTGTGATATTGTTCCTAGGGACACACATGGTGTGTTTCCATGACACGTGGACCAGCTAACAGGTATAATTGAAAGTGTCAACTTCCTATGGCAAATAAATGTGATGAAAGATAGAATCTTACAGTTAGAGAGTCACCTTGGTCACCTGCCTGGAGCTGTGGACTCTGGCTACTGCAGGAGAATTTTTATGTCGTCAGCAAGTAGAATCTTTCTTTCTTTGGATAATTTTGATTAAGTTATCTTTGGTTTGGGGAACATGGCATGTTTACATTTTATTGTTACTTATTTTTATTCATGCTCTTTCCTTTCCTGTGGATTTCATTCTAATTCTTACAATTTTGCAAGTCTATGTGAACTCAGGAGAAGGATAGCTGGGATATGCTGTTGTTTTGTCCACATTTAAAAGAAGCATGAAATCTATTAGGTGTATCTTTGACTGTTCCAAGCTAAATGGAAGCAATTCATAATTTTTATGTTGGAGAAACAAGAACAGTGTTTATTGCACTGTGCTATTGACCAGATCCTCCCTGGCTGTTTTTTATGGTATAGTGATAGATTTTCCTTTGGGTGACTCAGCTAAGGCATTCAACCTGGTGAAAAAAATTCAAGAATGGTTAAGGCAAATTAATCTCAGTATCTTTATTTAAAATATATCAGTAATTTTTAAATTTAATTCCTAATAAGATATTATAGTAATTAAAATATTTTCTGAATTCTGCATGAGTGCAGTTAAGCAGTTAAAGCAAATGTATATTTAATAGCATTTCTAAGGGAAAAAACCAAACAATTTATACCTTCCTGCTAAAGAGAAGTTATAATCCTTTGTAAAGCAGAGTTATAAACACCAGACATTTGTTATGCGTGTGGTATGCATTTGTTATGCGTTAATTTAGATAAAGAAAACCTGTCTTTGCAAACATTTCTGCATTGCAGGGATTTTCATTTGAATAGCTACAGTTTTCATACAGGCTAGAAATTCACAGGAGTCCACAAAATACAGAAGTCCCACTTTGGGCTAGATACTAAGTGGGCTGTGTTTCCATCTGTCCAGTAAGTATTCTGAGAAGAAGTGTTTTATAAAATATTGACATTTATGTAAGAGTCTTAACTTCTCTGAATATTGGTGACTGTCTCAGTGGTTTATTCAAAATGTGAACAACACTGAAATAGGTAACTTCCCTTTAAACAAACAAAAAAAATTTGTAAACTGATGCAAATATGTTCACTTACTCATATATTTGCCTTAAATATCAACATTTAATTAAAAATTAGCAACCTTGTACACTTTTTTTTCCCTTAAGAGTGCACACATGCCAGTTCATATTTTATAAGCCTTTAATTCATATTCTAATAATGTCTGCACTGTGAACAGGACTTGAGAGCTCAAAGAAGAAAAAAGGCTTTAGAGATTTCTCATCAATGGTATCAGTACAAGAGGCAGGCTGATGACCTAATGACATGGCTGGATGACATTGAGAAAAAGTTAGCCGGTCTGCCAGACCACAAAGATGAGCAGAAGCTAAAGGTAATGTTGTTTTGGGTTGGCAATGATAGATCTTTTTGTGTGATAGTTTTTCAGTAGAACAGACAGCAAATGCAGCAAACAATCCTATCTTATAGCTAAAGAAAATTGTATGTTCAGTTCTTTATTTCTATTTATAGTAAAGCAAACCCTAATTATCTGTGTTCAGAGTGAAATTTCTTTGTTGTACTATATTTTGTATTTGTTTCCTATACAGAATGACATATAAATAACTTGAAACACTCTAAATATAATGTTTTGTCCATAATACAGAAAGTATGCAATGTATTAAGAAGTATCAAATGTTTTCTAGTAAAAATTGTAATTGATTTTATGTATCTTTGTTCCAGATGAACAAATGACTTACCAATATATGGATGACCTCTATCTCATGTTAGCACATTCATTTTCATCAGAACATATTCATATGTCACTGTCAAACTCTAAAGATTTATTTACATACTGTCAAAGATTTTCCTGGTTTATTTTACATCGTCTTTCTTTGCTTCATTCTCTGTTGAGTTTCCCACGGAGTAGAATAGGAGTTAACTAGTACATTAAAGAGCCTAGTAGTATATTTGTAAACTGTTCAAACACTATTTGTCCTGAATATGCTGACCCTTACTGAGAAAGTAATTTCTTCTATTGCCCATCACAGTGTACTAGCAAGAATCTGAACATGGGAACTGTTGGCCTCTGCTAACAGTTTCAGAGTGTAGTAGTTCTTAGGATCTCTACAGCCCATCTCCAAGAAGGTTCTTCAATTTCAGTTATTTTTGTTTTGTTTAAATGTAAAATAAGATATGAATAATATGAAAATAAGCTGTAAATTTTACTTGTGACAATAAAATGGAAATGGATTTTCTGACGGAAGTATTTTGCTAATTTTGAGTTGATTGATCTAGTTAGCTAACTGTCCTGGGCCCTGTATTGGTTTTGCTCACTAGGAGATTGGTGGAGAATTGGAGAAGAAGAAGGAAGATCTGAATGCGGTGCACAGGCAGGCTGAACGCCTGTCTAAGGATGGGGCTGCAAAAGCAGTGGAGCCAACCCTGATACAGCTCAGCAAGCGCTGGCAAGATTTTGAGAGCAAATTTGCTCAGTTTCGAAGACTCAACTATGCACAAATTGTGAGTTGTTACTGGCAAACCCATATGTTTGCAACTGCTACTACTAACAGCATCCTACTAACTATGAGAGCGTCAGGGTCAGTGTCAACTCTTCAGATATTAATAAGAAAAGCCCTATTGTCTGCAGCTGGGGGAAGCTTTATATACTCTGATACAATAGTGATCTGCTTTGGTCTTAAAATTGCCCTTAAGTTAAATCAGTCATTTACAAAAAACTCAGCAATGAAAAATTTGTGTTTATTTCTGTTGCCTCATCATTTTTCCATAATGTTTATCAGTTTAAAAATGTTAGTTTGCCATGCATCTATTTTTTTCACTGAACATGAAAAACACAAAAGTTGTCTTTTCCAAACTACCCATCCCATGCCAATTTTAATTGGTTTTTTTATTTGTCCATAACATGTTATACTCACTTTAGGAAGAGACTGGAAAAATTTTTATGACGCTATATATACATATCCTCTTCTTCAAATGCTTGAACTCTCAAACAAGTTTTTGTAACAAAATGTAACTTTAAATTTGACAGGATGAAAACATAATTTTACAAACCATCTCCATGTCTTCTGAATTTGAGTTGTTTAGTTGTATATAAAATACAATTATTCTTACTGGTTTATACATGCTGCAATAACTGGGTAAATAAAAGGGAAATAAACTGTCAGTGTTCCAGCTTTATGAACAAGATATGTATTGAGTGTTACCCATTTAGAAGTTAACCAGAGATTGCTTTTGCACTTAAATTACTTTTTTCTTCTCATTCCTACTACTCTGCTCATTGTCTTCTGGGCTTTTGATTTTATATGAAGAAAGATAAGATTTGCTTTTAAGGACGTTGTTGCTTTATGTACTCTCTGTAATCTTAAAGTCCTAGTGGTAAAAGAGTGTTTCATCAAAATACAAATTTATTTATTTATTTTTAAATGCACCTAGATTGCAGAGGGAACATACTGATAGGATAATGGCAATTTAAATATGTGAAGTGTTATTTTTTAATTCATATGTGGTAAACTATGTTTTAAAAAGGAAAAAAAATTCAAAAATCAGCAATATGTATAAACTTTTTATAAATATAGTCTTCTATATAATGTACCATATTGTGTATTTTTAACTTTTCTAATACTAAGTTGCATTATGTATATGTAAAACTAATACTTTGAATAGTTATGCAGTTAATGGAAGTAATCAGAGAAACATTAACTTTGGTTTGTATGTTATTAAATCTTGTTCCATCTGATTACACTATTCAGATTACTATGGTTTATATTAAACTTGATGGATGTAATCAGTCGCAAATTGTTTATATTGACATGGAGCTAGAGCAAGATTCACTTTGTCTTGTAAATGAGTTGGCTTTTTTTAATGAATATATTTGTTCCTTTGATAATCAAGTAAGAAATCAGATTGTGCATGCAATTTATATAAAAACATTCTGCTGTCGCTGTGCTTTTTATGTCACCCACCACCTACCATGGCAGGGGATAAATATATCCATTATAAAATTTTACTAGCAGATCAATAAACTTTATTTTAGCATATTTTTCTTTCAAACATGTAAGGTAGATGCGTCAGCATGTTTTTGAATTGCTCAGATGAATACACTCACCAACTTTTTAAATTCATGTAACCATTACATATGTTTTTATTCTTAAACTATATAATTATATACTGTACTTATAACCTTGAAAGGTTAAATTTTTAAATATTAAATATTTCATGCAAGAAGTCTACTTCTTACTATTTATCTAGGGAATGAGATCATTCAATGAAATTTACATGTACATAGGACAATTACTGTATCCTTCTCATTTCACATGAAGAATATCTTTCTCTGTTGACAATGACTAAGGTGATATTCATATGAAATATTTTAGAATTTATACAGAAGCTACTGAGACATGAGAGAGGCAGTGTATCTTCATGACACAAATCAGAGTGAGAAGTGCAACGGCCTCGTTATTGCTACTGTTTTGACTTTTCTGAATTAGTGAAACAGAGTGAATTTCTCAAGGTTTTTTTTCTTTTTCTTAAACAGCTTAAGTACCTACCTCACAGGGATGTTGTGAGGATGCATTAATTGTTTGTGCAAGACTTCAAAATACAAAAGAAAAATGAAAATTCAAACTATTCACTTGAACACATGCATATACCTTTAAAATAACTTCCACAGAGATTTTCTATGTTAACCAACAACTGAATAAAGCCATACAATAAAAATACAAAATTGATTTTTTTTCTTTAAAGCAAAAGAATTAGAAAACTGCTGCATTTTTTATTTCTAATTTATGATGTATTCCATAAGAGTTATATAACAACTGAAAGTTGTTATGAATCAGTGAGAGTTTAGTTTTACTGTGTATCTTGCAATTCATTACACTTCATTGAATAAACATAGCAAGACTGCACTGAAGAAAACTTTAATTATGTTGCTTAATGACAGATTTGCATTTCTTACCTTTGTTGGAGCTAATGTATTTTTGATATCAAAGTGTGAAATTAGAATTATCATCCTCCCCTGGATTTTACTTTTCCCCAGAATTTGTTGGGCAAACCTGTCAGAAGGATAGAGGAACCATGACCTTAGAAGGATTTATTCTTTCTAGAATGGTAGATCCTTGTTAAATCCTCAGTGACTCACAAATACATAACAGTAAATATCCAAAAGCTAATTCACAAATGTATATTGGTGTATATTTAGAAAAAGGAATTTCCTGTCACCACTTTTGAGAATAGAGTATATTACATTTATATCGCATCAAACATGCATGTTCTGTTTAATAACATTTTTGAGGTATTAATCAGTTTGGTATAGCAGTCATCTATGTGAAAATTGTCAGCAAGTAACACATGACATTCTATGAGGAAAAAGTTGGGTTTATTGCATTTACAGATTAAACATGATACACAAATACATAAATGCAACTGCAGACAACCTAAAATTACATTGAGTGGAAAAACACTTGTGGAGTTTTTGTTGTCTTACAAGTTTCTTCTCTCACACGTTGTTGTCTTTATTCATATGTGGCAGAATAAACAGTTGGCAGAAAATCAGTTGGCAGTAACACCAGTCACCACTGGTGAATATCTGGTGAAATCTGAGTAACTTATAAAAAGCAGTGACACATTTCACTATAATGTTTTAAAATTACAATTAACCACAAAATCCTACTGAAATCCGTGGTAGTTTAAGATACTCTTCAAAAAAACCCAAGCATTTACAGTTTAATTCTAAAACATTATGCAATTTTTGAATATTAAAATTGCATGTATTTTTAAAAAATGAGTAAAAAATAACACTGGCAGATTAAGGGACAATTATTTCTAAAGCACCTCCGCAGAATCTGATATCATTAAGCCTTGGCAGTGACACAGTATCTTCAGAAAAGTTTTCATATCCCCCTGCTACAGACTAAACATGAATCTTCAGTTAGACTGTTTTTCTGAAACAGTTTAACCAGTCTTCCAGGGAGGTGATAATAGTTATCCATTGCAGAGAAAAGGGTAGATTTGGACTGTTTTATTCAAGTAAGGATCAAAACCAGTTATCAGTATGTTGATTAAGTTTAATTAAACTATCCTAATGTCTGTTTTCTAGAATTATTTTCCCAATGTTTTAATTTCAACAGTCTATGAGCATATTTGTGTCATGGCTCAGCTTAGATTTTCCTGAGCTGACTGAAATTACTCTGGGTGCAGAGTGCTGAAAGCCTTTATCATTAGAAAACATTTTTTAGATGAACACAGGTGCAGAGCCTGCACTGTAAATTCTTATTTCATATATGTCCTATTACCATATTTTATCAAGATGCTCAACATTCTCTCTGCTATTATATGTGGTGATCTTTCAGCTTTCCTCTCTTGGCTGAGCTGTGCATGCTGTAAATAGTAAGACAGAGTATCTTTAGGACAAGAGAACCTCTTGCAATCTGTCAAAATTATGTGTCTACCATTTTATATACGAGCGAAAAAAAATAGGCTTACCAATTTCAGTATTTTTATTGGTGACACACACAAACATTCTATTTAAATTTATGATCATTTTACTGCTGAGATATTTGGGCCTGGATTTTGGTCATACAGAATTGATCAAATGATAAACAACAGGAGAAACTGTCTTTTTCATACCAGTTAGACTATGTTATGATCAAGAATGAATAAGGAATATAGTTATACAAAATTTGTATTTTTTTTTTTAAGGTAAGTGTTTTAGTCAGAGAAGTGTGGTAGTTACCTGCAACATGGATAAAATACCAGCACCCTAAGTACTTACTTCATTTTTCCAAATAAAAGTCATTATTCTCTTTAAGATGCTATAAAGCATTCAGAAATTCAAAATGCCTGTCTCCTAACTGGATAATCATTTCAGGTGAGAGAGTATGTGATCAATTTCTGGAACCAGATTAAGGACTGATCAAATTTATGTTTGAAATTCAGGACTTTCTTTACTTTCAGTCTTTAAGAGCATATTGCGATCTTCAGTTAGTATTTCCCTGTGGAACTGTAGTTTAGTTAGTTTAATAAAATTTAAATGTTTCTTTTTATCATTAAAATATATTTTTATGTCAAGATATTTTCTAAAAAAGAAATCAAGCATTAATTTAAACAAATATATCACCATTAGATAAACACAGGACTCGGTGTCCTGATTGTCTGTCTGCATCACAATAACTTGGACACTTCAATGGTGACATGCTACCATTGTTTTCAGTTGTTTTCCACTGTTTTCACAAACACTGGTTCTGGAAAAGAGTGGTTTTCTTCTCTTATCCTTGCTTAAACGTTTCTTGGGTTAAATAAACAAATAATGGTTGACAAGAAGAAGGGGCAAACTAATTCTTCATTATTCCTAGAATGAGTGGAGAGAGAGAGAAATAAAAGAGAGAAGACATTAGAAAAATCAGGAAAACACTGGACAAAAGAACTGTACAGTGATGGATTAGTATCCAATGCATCTGTGCACTTTGGGTCTCAAGAATGGGACAGAGGTGATACTGTGACACCATTTAACTTTTCTGACATTGGCTGCGGCACCTTTTTTAAACAAATAGCTTTACACAGCGTAGCTAAAGACTGGACTTTTCTGGCTGTGGTCTGCAAAAAGCGTGAGGATGAATGAGGAGGTTTGGGAAGAGAATCACAGGTGAATGTTTACACCTATTTTCCAGTATTCGTCAACCTGGAAATTCCTATTAGAAAATGTATTCCAAATAGTTTAAGTGTAATTAAAATCCATTAATTTTCTGTCTGATTTAAGATAAGATTATGGGAAAGATGGGACAATATCAACTGAAGATGGATATTGTCTTTGATATACCTCAAGAAGAGCTAACTTTATAGATGCATTTACAATCACTTTACCTTTCTGTCTAAAGTGAAGGCATGCAGTGCTGCAGTAACTTAAGTGAAGACAATCCATAGCCTTTTTTATGTAAATGGACAAGTTTACTGTGCAATTTTGAGTTTTTCTAAAGCATATTTTTCTTCCCTCATATTTTCTTGTTAATTCTGTACAGTATTCACACTTATCACTGCAAAGCTATAGTATTTTAGCTGTGCAGTTAAGTTAAAAAATCCTTTATTGTGAGTGACAGAACTATACAGAAAAGATTTTTCTTGGCCACTTTTCATTATCTGTTATAAACTTTAGTGAAGTGATCTAAATTGCATTCTCAAGTTTAAGAGTGAAACTCGGTATCTTTTACCTTGTCACACAGGAGTAAAAACTCTTCTTGCAACATGAGTAAAGCAGGGTTAGAAATTTGTCTTTAAATTATATAGTTATACAAATGTGGTCTTAGCCCTGCCACAGGCTTTTCTAACTGCTCACAGAATGGTTGAGATGGAAACAAGACCAAGCCTTTGATTAAAAAATCAGGTACAACATAGAACCCAGTGATCTCTGCTTTCAGACCAAACTGAGCATTATACAACTATAATTTCTTCTTTATAATTACCCAGTTATTTGGAAAACAGGGCAGCTAATTACCATCTTATTTTCTCTGTTATAGTATATTATGATTTATTAGCGTAATAAATTACATGCTGTGGGTTTTGGTGTCAAAAATTACTTGGCACTATTATTGCATTAAATAATAAGGGAAAATACCTCCTGCAGAGTGATCTGGTCCTAAGTGACAGTATTTTTTGAAGAGATGATGTTCATCTCTTGTCTACAATTCAGAATGTCAACATCACTCATGGCTGGAGGGTTTTTTTGGTTTGGTTAGGATGTTGGTGTTTTTTTTGGGAGGGAGGTTGTTGTTTGGGGGTTTTTGTTTGTTTGTTGTTTTTTGTTTTTCATGGATGCATCTGAGTATACACACAAAGGTAGGGAAGGGAGCAAATTTGTAGATGCACAGTGTGAGTGCTGAATTTTCTATTTGAGCATATTTAATTAGCTTTCAGAAGTGCTGGATGGACTACAATTTTGTTCACATCATTTAAAGAAACAAATTTTTGTCCTGAAGTAAAAAAATCAGCCTAAGTGACATTATTGTTATTATGTATGGTTATATCTCTATAAATGTAGACTAAAGATGGAAAATAATTAGGTAACACCTTTTAACATTTCTGGAAGGTGTAAAAGTTTAGCTTTTAGGACTTTGCTCCTTGAAGCTGTTTGCATTCATTACAATGTAGTACTTCAATATTATTTTTACTTTATTTCTTAAATTAAGTTGATATTATCTAACATGTAGCTGGCATAAATATCTGCAAAGTTAGTATCACAAATCAGCAGTCAATTCCAAAATGGTCAATTCAGACATCAATAGTCTGGGTTCTAACATAGCTGAGCTTTATCATTAATTGGTTCTTGGTGATCACTCAGTAGTTACACACACATCCTCAAGACAGCCCTAAAGCTTCATGCCCTTAGGCAGCATAAATGCTATCTAAGATTGTGGCACTTCTGTAGTTTTAATAAATCAGCCATTTAATAATTTGGCATTGACCAAAATCTGTTCTTAAGTAGGCTGACTTCCAGCAAATGGTGTGATACTAGTTCTGCCACTATCATCACTGTTTTACCTCTGTAGCTTATCACTGTCCAAGAAACATGATTGTGAAATTCTATTTTGAAGAAAAAATAATTTGAAATTACTTTTATTCTTTTGGAATTATATTTCCTTCTGTGTGGCTGAGTTTATGATACTGGCTTAAAAAAGTCAATAGAGTGTGTCTATTGACAAATGGCATTATACAAGTGGAAATTATAACTACAGGGATCTAGGACTGTGTTCAAGAGTTTAGTTTTCTGAAGTGTCAAGTAGATATTTACTGAAGTATGACATGTATAATGTCTTTTAGGTGTGAAAAACTACAAGATCAATCCAAGAAATGGCTAACTCCTCTGAATTTCTGTATTCTATAGTTAGCATATAAAAACTTTCAAAAATGTTTTGTATACTGGAAGGTAACACATATAAATCAATTGCAAATGTATTTTCCAGTTAAGCCCTTATAAAACACTAAACAACATTTTAAAATACTTGTTGAAAATCAGTCTAGGATGTAGATTTTGCAATGTTCTGATTTTTCTCGTTACAAAATCTAATGCAAGCATTTGCTTATTCTGACATTTCTTATACTGATAATGGCTATCTCTCTTGGCTCATTGGTACTGTCTCCCTCCCAAAATCCTACTGACTGCGTGGTCTGAGCAGTGTTTGGTAAATACTTATGATATAGACTCTTAAATTGATGTAATAATTTCTTTTGTAATGTTACAAATTTCTGTTCAAAGTTACGTGACAGACACGGATTTCTTCGTCAGTTTTGCTCAGCTGTATTTATTAATATTGAGATATGCTATCATTATCAGAAGCATTTAAGATTTATGCATAATTTATTTAGAACAAGAGACATTTTCTATATCCCAGTAGTTCCAATTAGTCAATAATGCCATAATGTTACTCTATTTTGTTTTTTTCAGGACATAGTAAATTGCAGATGCGGTATAAGATACACATTATTTTTTCTTCTTTTGAAAAAAGTTACTTATATCACATATACTGAATTGTATGAGAGTCTTCTGCCCCAGTCTCATCATATTTTAAATTGATTTCTTTTTCTCTTTGCTTAGCAAGTAGATACCAGTGGAAGTTATCAGGTTAAAAATTAACAGCAGAACTGCTGGAATTTCTGAATCATATTAGTCCCTTATTTCTGTGCAAGTTAGCAGATCTTTAGAAAGGAGAGCTGGGTAAGGTTTCATATAAGCTGCTTTTAGATTCAATGTGTAGCTGGACCTCAGTTTGAGGAGAGTTCCTATCTAGAAGCGATTATCTAAGGGAGAATAAAACAAAAGCATTGTTCAGCAAGTGAGAAGGGATTGCCAAACGTGTTCATTTTACTACTTGACCAGGTGTTTGACATCTTGGAGGGCTCCAAAGGCATGAGGGTATGAGGAAAACAAAGGATTGGTTGCAGTATCAAAATGCTTTGTCATAGGTTTTAAACTATACATTAAAAAAAAAAAAAAAAAAAAAAAAAAAAAACCAAAAAAAAAACAAAAAAAAAAAAAAAAAAACAACAACAAAAAAAANCAACAACAACAAAGTTCAACTATAAATACTGTGGATTTAATGTTTTCAATTAATTGCTCCAGCTTTTGACTGTATCTTCTCTTCCCCTGCCCCCACCACATCTAAATAGGAAAATAATGCATTCATCCGAGTGTAGCAGAACTGTCTGAGGTATTGGGAGATATCCCATAATTTAAGCCTATACATACAGGAAAAAGACATTTTCTTACAGAGAAACCTTTTGCATTTCAATCAAATTATGAAGGGGACAAATAATATAAATAGAAATATAAAACAATATAAATAGAATTAAGTTCAGGCTGGTTGATGCCTGTTGATGGATATTTTTCAATATCGAAGCCTGCAATTTTCTATTGCTACTCCTAGAATCTAAAATTTACCAAAATGTTTTCTAATTAATGCCGTTGTTAGGAATAGCTTCAGTTTGTCTGGCTTTATTTAATTTTCTGTATAAATCAAGCACAGCCCTTTTATCCCAGAAGAAAAACTGTTAAAGCAGCATTTCTCGAGTAAGGTATGTCTTAGCAGAGAGGTGTTGTGAAGGCATAGAGCACTCCCTGTCCAAGAACAGTGCTGAAAATAGTAATGTATATTTTTAAAGTCTCTTTTTTTATATAAGTGTCTGATGAAATCAGATGCATGCATTAAACTGTATGGTTTAAGTGTTGCAATATGCAGGATTTTATGGACTGCAACCGCTCTGCAATATGAGTAGGAAAAAAAAATCAAATACATGAGACAATATTTATGTTCTTAAAAAAATTATTTTTTCACAATATTTTAAAGATATTTTATTGTTTCCAAGTGTCTTTTAAAGTCTTGTCTTCATAGAATTACAGAAGGAATTTATGAATGTTTAATTCTGCATCAAGGATTTAGGTCTCTCTGTACTTGAAAGAGATGCTTCTTTTTGTACTGATAACTTGTTTGTGATTGATTAAGGCCATCCAACCTCATAGTAAAAATTCCATATAATCTGTATAATTTTGATCTTTCTACTTATATGCACACTAACAGGTAAAATATTCTAGCAACACTGAAGGCA
>WBNO01030967.1:0-16356 GCA_013400575.1 Peucedramus taeniatus
AAACCAAGACAGTGAGCTATTTACTTGCTTGTGAGGTGACAGCAGTTCAGTGCCCACGAAGAGCCAAGCTTCCCTGCACATCACAGATGCAAGCCTCCATTGTCTAATATCCTGTGCATGATCATCAGTTTTCCAAAGAGGACAGGGATCACACTGCACAGGGGCTTTTTTCCAGGGGAACTAGCTGTCAAAATTTAGGGTGATGCTTGTCCATCAGTACCGTATGGTACAGAGATCTTGGTGTATTTGGGTGGTTGCCAGAAAACAGAGAAGGAAGGAAGAAAATGTTTATTTTTTAGATGGTCAGCAGATTCAGCTGCAGAGCTTGCAGATTTATGCTCGCTAGGCCAGTTGATTTGATCAGGGATTGATATCCATCAAAGCTATTACCAAAAAAACCCAAATTAAACAAAAGCAGACAAAGCCTGCTTGTGGTTTGCAAGGGAAATGGCTTGAATTCCTGTTTTGAACATGAGCACTGGACATCCAAAGATAACCCTTCAGAAATACTTGCAAAATTGAATGGCTCTGCCCCAGAGAGGAACAGAAAATGCTTGAGAGTAGTAAAATCTAACTTTGTAGCAGTGACCTTATGGTTTCTTGGTTTCCATTGCCTCCAAATCATCCAGAGCCTCATGTCCCTTGTGCCTTGACTTTACTCTTGTCTGCTTTCACTGTTCTGCTTCTCATTTCCTCCTGGGGTGATCAACTGCTTGCAGATCTAACCTCTCCTCTCAGAGAGCAGAAGAGGGAAGGAGTGGAAGAAGGTTTTTTTCAGGAAGGAGAGATTTTACTAGCATGGTTATACTCGTATTTGTGTCTTTAATCTCTCACTATTATGTGTGTGATTTTCCACTCAACAGTTTTTCTCTGGGCATTTTTTTCATCGGTTAAAAATTGGTTTCATAAACCAGTGTCTAGTATGGCTATTTTGGAAGGCTTTCTATTAAGACAAAGTCAGTTTTCAAACTTTTAAATAATTTAAGTCAGTTAATTTTAATATGCAAACCTTAATTTTTAATGTGTAAATATGTGCACATTTAATATGATCCAAGTTGTTGTCCTAGCTAAACATCTCATTACTCCAAAGTTAAAAATATTTACAGCCTTTCCACTTCTTTACTTCTTAGATCATGACAGTGGTGGGGTTTATTTGAATCTGTGTCTCTTGAAAGTTTTCAGAGTAGAAAAAAAAATATTTTCAAAATAAAATACAATAATGATTAGCATAGATTCATCAATGGACTACACTGAAGTTATTTATTCAGACCTCTGCCTCATGTGAGCCATCACAGTTGGCAAAATCAAATTTCAAGAGTCACATGTAACAGTAAATTGGCAAAGATTTATCAATGTTGATGGGAGAATAGTAACATTAACCATTACTAAAGTGACTGTAGTTGTGTTTGTGGAAAGATGAGACAGGTCTTCATCATTGGAGACTGAAGTCTGTTATAATTACAGACAGCATGGAAAAAAAGAGTGCTTAATCTACAAAACTTTCTTTAGTTTGGCTGAAACAGATTTTAAAGAGTTGCAATATATTCCAGCTTGAGTTATTATACTCCGTATAAAAGGCCACAGGTTAAAATCTAAGGGCCTATTTCAGCTTTAAATTCCAGGAATTTACAAATGTGTGCTGAGGGAGTGAGCTTAGGTCTCTGCAAGTGCATGTCCGTAGGAGTCCAGGTGCCTTGCTGCATCCACACAAACAGACACTTCTCATCAGTCTCTGTATGCTTCTTTTGCAATGACTGTCAAAGTGCTGACAGCTAGATAGGGTGTAGGTCCACTAAAAATATTTTTCAAGTGATACCTGTTTGAGCCATCAACAGGTAAGAAATCAGACACAGTGTGAAAAGCATTCATTGCTGGCATCTTGGAAGATGGCACCTCTGTAATGTATTTCTGGATTTAATTATTTTTTGCTATTTTTTAAAAACAGCCTTTAAAGTGTGTAAAATTATTGGAAAAGGTCTTCCTTTGATCTTATTAAGAGTATCACACAGTTTAACTTGAATAATTTTCTGTCACTTAAAAGTTTTGTTTAAGACATTTATATGACCAAAATAAGAATCTGATCTAAAAATTAGTAACAGAATTTTCTTATACTGATAATTCCATTACAAGCCTTAAGTTCTCAGCTCCATCCTAGAACTGAGTTCTTTGCATTTTAGCTGATGATATTATTTATACAAAAAAACAGTATTAGAGAAAAAGTGTTAGAGAATGATTTTAACAGTCTAACATATGGATTTATCTAAATAAAAGCAGAGAATTATATATTTTTGGAAGAAAAAGAATGACAATGATTGCATGTGATGAGAGACCCCTTCATAGCAGAGGTCTCAATATGAAGGGTGATAGCTGTCAAATGGGATCATACCCAAATTTGTTAGCTGCTCTATTTCTGTTATATTTTTTTTTTAAGGAATTTGTCAACTACATTGCAGAAATCCTTTTCACTGTAGTCTGCCAATAACTCCCATCCATGACACAGCTGCCCACAAATCTGTAAAACATCCCCATGAATATGTGAATTGGACTCCCATACCTGGATTAATTCTGCAGTATTCTTGCCCTTGATTACATTGACTTGTCATTTTCACAAATTGTAATCCACTGAAACTGTAGGACATCAACAACATTCCTATCAGCTGAAAATACTAAACTATTTTTTCTTTTAAATCATTAACTTTCAGGCAAATTAGAATCATGCTGCTGGCTTTATTTTCTGGAAGCTTAAGCACCCAGATGTTTCATTTTCATGACATTTAGCATTTAATAACCTCACTGTTACTGGTACTAATTTTCTAAATGCCTTTTCAGCTTTTGTTTTGAAAATAAATACATAACAAAATGCTTTGGTACTTCAATTTTTTCTGCTAGTCTTTGGGGAAGATTCCAAAATAATTAGCTAAATGATCAATCAGTTAAAAAAAAGTGAATTTGGAGCTGGATACAAATGTTCCTATAATCTATAGGATTATTTTAACTTCTATTACATCTGCCCAGAGATGATAAATCACTTGGCAAGGCATTAATAGGGAAAAACACTTTTGACAATAAACTAAAAAGGAGAATGATTTGTATGATTTAAACAATAAGGGTCTTAAAATCTTAGAAAAATTGATATTTTAATTTTTATCTTCAACCTTTTTTAAATTTTTTTTGTGAATTTAAAAGAAGTCTTAATGTTATGTGACTCATCACTCCAGCTCCTTGTTCTAGTTTACTAATTTGATTTATCAGAGAACATGTTGTCATTCCAGTTGAAATGTAGGTATGTTAGTATACCTATGTAATCACTTATGCGTGTAAGACAGCAGAACACTGTATTGACTTTCACACTCAAAAAAAGCCATCAAGCAGTAGTGATTTATTCAGATTTTCTCAAGGCAGGCTTATACACACTCACATCAAAGCAAAGGAGACTCAGCTGTTTTGGGGAAGGCTGGCTGTGTGACTTTGGCAGGAAGATGCAGTTTAGGGAGGCATATGGATGGTTGACATCAAGTTGTCTTCAAGTTGCCTTTTCTTCACTGAAAGACTTCTTCTAAATCCTAATTTTACAATGTGATACTCAAGACTTCTCCTTTTTGTTGTTTCTTTTCTGAAGAAAAAGAAACTCCACAGAAGTTGGGTTGCACGATAAATGTGCATTTGTATCTTTGTCATTCAGCTGGAAAGTATGACTGGAGTATTAATGTTAGCAGCTTTTTTTTCCCATTTCTTTGACAGATTCAAAATCAAGAAGACCTCAATTTTGTAATACCTCTCTTTAGAATTAAAAAAAAACAGGTGAATTAAATGTTTCTGTTACTCTTTATCATAACTAAGATTTTTCAGTTTGGTGATTCAGTTTCAAAGAAGACTGCTTTTTCTTCTAGCTGGAGTTCAACGTGGGATTAATGGAAAAACAAATAAATTTCTGAGCAAAATTTAGCACAAAAAAAAGAAAAAAAATAGAATTATGAAAGCAAATATCACATTTAACAGGAAGAAACTTCTTATTACCTCTGTTACTACCCAAATTCAGTGGTTTGCTTTTTCAGCCACCAGCTATACTATCTAATACAATTTTATTGGTGACTGAGACAAACCCCAAAGGCTTAAGACATGGGCATGCTTATTACCATTAGGTATTCTGAAAGAAAATTAATAGAACATTTCAGGTAAAATCAAATCTGGGGGGAAAGAAGTTTGCCTGTTGGCAGAGTATTCTTCAGAATTGCAGAATGGTAGAATGGTGTGGTTATCACATTTCACTGAACATAATTCCTTCGCTCAGGATTTTATCCTGGGAAGCTGAAAAGGCAGAGAGAAGCCTAGAGATGGGAAAAACAATCCTTATGTCGTTTGCTTCTTCTGTGTTTTGCTTGTGAAAAATGTTTTAGGCATTGTTTACCTGAAGTGATGAGCCTGATTGGGCTCTGGTGTAAGTTGTTTTGATTTATTAGCCAATGGTCACAAGAATTGTGTCAGGGACTCTAGAAAGAGCCACAAGTTTCATTATTATTATCTTTCTAACCTTCTGTAAGTATCCTTCTCTATTCTTTAGTATAGTTTAGTATAGTTTTCTTTAACATAATATAGTATCATAAAGTAATAAAATAGCCTTCTGATAACATANCTCTGGGCAACCTGTTCCAGAGCCTCACCACCCTCACAGTAAAAACTTTCTCTCTAATGTCTAAACTAAACTCAACCTCCTTCAACTTAAAACCATTCTCTCTTGTCCTGTCACTACATGCTGTTGTGAAAAGTCCTTTAGCTCTCTTGCAGGCCACCTTTAGGTACTGGAAGACTGTTATTAAGTATCCCCGAAGCCTTCTCTTCTCCAGGCTGAACTGCCCTATCTCTCTCAATCTATCTTTGTAGGAGATATGCTCCAGCCCTGTGGTCAACTTAATCACTCCCTTCTGGACTTGCTCCAACATGTCAACATCTTTCTCAGGCTCGGGTTCCCAGTCCTGCACACAGTAGTCCAGGTGGGGTCTCACCAGAGCAGAGTAGAGGGAGAGAATCACCTCCTTTGAAGTGCTGGCCACGCTGCTTTTGATGCAGCCCAGGATACAGATGGATTTTTTCACTGCTAGCATGCACTGCTGAGTCATGTCGAGCTTTTCATCTGCCAGCAATCCTAAGTCCTTCTCCCCAGGGCTAGTCTCTTTCCATTCTCTGCCCAGCCTAAAGTTGTTTTTGGGACTGCCCCAAACCAGGTGCAGGACCTCACACTTGGCATTGTTGAACTTCATCAGGATGACCTGGGCCCACCTCTCAAGCCTGGCAAGATCCCTCTGGGTGTTATTCCTTCCCTCCAGCGTGTTGACCGCATCACACACCTGGGTGTCATCAGTGAACTCACTGAGGGTGCACTGAAACCCACTGTCCATGTCGCCCATAAAGATGTTAAAAAGCACCAGTCCCAGCACTGACCCCTGGGGAACACCACTTGGCACTGCTTTCCATTTGGACATTGCACCACTGACTTCAACACTTTGAGCATGATCATCCAGCCAATTCTTTATCCACCCAGTGGCCCACTCATCAGATCCATGTCTCTCCATTTTAGAGACATAGATGTCATGTGGGATAGTGCCTTTGTTCAAGTCCAGGGAGATGATGCCTGTTGCCTTTCCCTCTTCCACCACTGACGTAACCCCACGGTAGACGGCCAAGAAATTTGTCAGGCATGATTTGACTTTAGTGATGCCATGCTGGCTGTTACCAATCATCTCACTATTTTCCACGTGCGTTAGCAGAGTTTCCAGGAGGAGCTGCTCCATGATCTTGCCAGACACGGAGGTGAGACTGACCGACCTGTCAGTCCCTGGTTCTTCCTTAACTCCCTTTTTAAAAATGGGTATTATATTTCCCCTTTTCCAGTCAGTGGGAACTCTACCGGGTTGCCATGACTTCTCAAATATGTTGGGTAGTGGCATAGCCACTTCCTCAGCCAGTTCTTTCAGTACCCATGGTTGTATCTTGTGCACCTTCAGGTTCCTGAAACGGTTTTGAACTTGGTCTTTTCCTGCAATGGGTGGAGAAGAAAAATGGAACAACTTAGGTTTTTCTTAATACAGAGCAAGAATCAAGCCAAAGGGAACACAGGGGTCACTATTTGAGCAAGAACATATTTTTCCCTTTGAGAATAAGCAACTCATCCAAAGAAAAAGTCTCAAAGTTGTAAACAAATTTTATCTAGTGAATATTGGTAAAAGAGCTGTTTAATAAAAGTGGTATCTGGAAAGTGCAATTTTTACAATACTTTTCCCAAAGGAAGCATTACTGAATGAATTGCTAGGCTTTTGGACCAGGCAAAATAAAATGTATTCTAAAAATTTTACTAATCTCTATCATAATAAAAGACAAAACTGAAAACTAAAGAAAACTCTTCCTCAGTACAAGAAGTATTTACAACATTAACTAACCCAGTCCTTGAGATGTGAGGACTTCAGAACAAATGGTTGGGTGGAGTATATATCACAAATGACATGCATACACAAAAATCCGTAAAACAAGGGAAAACCCAAAAAATGCTATGTTATTTCATTGTTTGATCAAATGACTAAGAATTCAGCATTGGGAGGTATACTCTGTTTTGCCCATAGTTGAATAATATGACTCCTTATGTATTTGGCTAATCAGGAATTTCTGGAGAACTTAATTCAGGATAAATGGATGGTATGCAAACTAGAGATCTAGTGACCTTTTCAGGTGTATAAATAATATTTTCAATTGCCTCTGTATTTCTTCCTTCTGCAGAACTAAAAAGTGGCAGAAATATCACCTCCTTTAAGACAAATCTTTAGAGAATACTACTTCATGTATGGTTCCTGCCTAGGAACACTCATAAAGCATTTTGTATTTAATTTCATTTTGTCAGTTATTTCCTTTCATTTTGTCAATTACCAGCCCCTCACATCTTCACTTTTAACCCTGCTACTCATGTAATACTTTCAATTTTTTTCTTGACTTCCAAAATCCTCAATCCCTGCAAAGAAGTGCTGCCCATGGTACATAATTGAGGGCAGTCAGATGCTGACTGTCTTAAGTTCAAAGCAGCTTAAATGACCAGTGTTCTCCTTAAGGGGGTAAATCTCTCATTTCTTACTATACTGAGTGGTGGAAGAAAACTTTTAATGGGAAAGGGAAAAGTGTTTCAGCTGCTCTTCTGAGTGGCTATGATAAAGTGCTTACTGCACTTTTATTATGCTGTCCTAGAGTTTTTATCATGGAGAATTTGGCATTCAAATAAGACTACACTAAGTAGTTAATATCTGTGTATAAAAAAATCTAGCTGTGAAGTTCTAGAGTGCGGGATCGGTGGCATAAATTTTTGTGGCAATGTACAATTTACATATATTCTGTCTTGTGTTCTAAGTGGTGACCCCGAGTGTGTGACAAATAGCATTTTGTTGACTTTTAGTAGGACATGTATAGAATCTGTGTAACAACCAGCTGTGGTGGGTCAGCCTTGGTTAACAGCTGAACCTCCACCCAACTGCTCACTCCTGCCCTCAGGGAGAGAAAATAGGAAGAACAGAATCAGGAAGTTCATGGGTCAAGCTAAAGACTTTGCAGATTGTTTACTAATTACTGTTGTGAACAAGGAAGGCTTGGGGAATATTAGCTCACAAAAATGTATGATTTCATTATGTGGATAGTGGGAAACAGAAAGGAAGACATGAAATTAACATCTTTCCTCCCCTTTTCTCAAGCTTAAAGTCACTCTTTCACACCAGTCTTTGTCAGTAATGGTAGGCCCATGGTGGTTCCTCTTCACTGCTTTGTCCTTCTCAGACTTTCAGCCTGCTCTGGCATAGGTGTTTCACAGGCTGCCCTGGTGTGGAGCAGCTCCTCTTCCTCCTCCTCTTCTGACCTTGTTGCTCCACCTTCTACTTCTCACTCTTTTTGCTCCTCCTCTCTTTTTCTGTGGCATTTTCAAACCTTCCTTACAAATGCTTTCCCCGAGGCATCACCATCATGGCAGCAGGGCTCAGCTGTGCCCTGAGCTGGGTGCCCTGGAGCCATCTGGAACCGTCTGTGTCCAGCCCAGGGCTGCTCCTCACACAGGTCACCCTGCATCCTCCACCAGCACCTGGGCACATGAGCCATTGAGAAAAGCTCTGTTTTGCTGGAAGGTTTTAAACCGGATGAAATTGGACTCCAGCTGTGACATGGGTAGAAGTGTGAAACTGAACAAGGACTGAGGGATGGAGAGCAAACACCTCTGGGTCAAGCAGCAATGTAGAACTTATCTCACTGGTCTTGCTGGAAACTGGCCACTCTTGTTTACTTCGTTGGGATTTTAGGACCTCAGGGAAAATTGCGCAGGCAAACTGCTGAGTGACACACCTCACATGGATGGCTCACCAAACTCTGCAGGGAAAAGGATACTTTAACCCCAGTGCAGAGCTGATCAATTGCAGCTGTATCACCTCCAGGCTGTAGTCTGTTTCCCACACCACATTGTCTGCCTTAACCATTGCTGATACAGGCAAGCCACAGCTCCTGTGGGGTGTGGAAGTCGAAGATCTTCACCATTTTTTGCACTCTCAGTTTCTTGGTGGCCATTTTAATTGTCTGAACTATAATTTGTCATTGGAGATCACAGCTTTGTCTGTACAGGTTGTGCAGACATATCATAAATAAGCACTTTGATGAACATAAATGATTTGGTGTAGATTAAGTCCTACCTTGAATGACTGCAGCAACCATTTAGCTTTCCATGTCAGAGTGTAATCAATAAAGTGTATAAAAAAGCTGGCTAAGTATTGCTAAAAGCCCATTAGGAGTAAACACAATGCTGGATTAGTAATTTTTCCAGCCTAATAGCACCTTTATAATCAGGTTTCTAAAGCTTGCATACGTAAACCCTTGTCCTGCACTTTTGAATTCACAGAACAACATATCACAGCCACTGAAGCAGGGTTTATATTTTTTATTTTCCAAAATGTATAACAATCAGCATAAGTTTGTGCAATATTTCAGGCTAATTTGAGTAAAACCATGCAGACCAGGAAATTTTTTAAAGTTTCCAGGTGAAAGAGAAAAAAAGCTTGCCTCTCTGAGAGTGGACCTGTTTTTCCTTTTTTTCCAGACAGGGACGTAGATTAGGAAACAAAATTAAATGACTGATTTTTACATCACTTATGCAATTATATTTACTGTTTATATTTCCAAAATTTTCAGATATCTAACATTGAAACATACCTAATTGAAACACTATGGAAATAAGATCCAGAACAAATTCTTGTTATCTCCCATCTCAGATGGGAAGGAAGGATTAAGGCTAACTATAATGCAAAAAAAAAATTCCAAAAGAAGATGAAAAAAATAAAGGCTATGGTATTTAATTTTTTTTGTCCTGATTATTTGCATTAGATAACATCTTTAATTAACTGATTTTTCAGAAAGTTAAAATCTCATTTTTATGACAGCTTTCACAGTAAAAACCTGGGGCAATTGCATCCATCATAATATATACAACATCACAAATTGGGAAGGAAAAGGTTGCTGGAAATATAAAAAGAGACACCAAAAGAAAATTGAAGATCATAATTCTACCATCAAAAATTCTCTTTTGGCAGTGCTATCTCCAGAGCAGATTTCATAGGGGTCTGTGGGGACATTCACCATGAACACTCATGTCTCTGGTGTGATTCTACATGGGAATAGCTACTTCTAGAGCAGGACTTGTTCCTACCTCCTTCTGGTCATCACTGCCTAAACTGCTTGTTGCAATGACAGTTTTTGCAGCACATAACCTGTGCAATATCAGAGAATATTAAGACCAAGGATCCAGTTCATGTAAGGCCATGACCAGTAATCAGAGAATACCAACTGGACCCAGCAGTGTAACAGCAAAGCTTTCTGAATTGCAGTAATCTATCAAAGAATCAGTTGTCCAAAACTCACATGAATCAATTATTTGATTAAAGTAAGATGGATGGGCAGGGAGAGTGCAAGAGAGACGAGGCCAATGCTATCTTGGTCTCTACTAAAAATAAAAAAGTGATATACAGTTTTTAGCATGTTCAGACCCTACAAGTAGTGGGTTTGCACAAAGTGGATCATGTTGCTTCAGCAGACAGCTACATAACTAAGGTCACTGCTGTACATTTCCCAGATTAAATGCAAAAATATAGTAAGGAAATGCAAACAAATAGCAGCTTGCAAAAGTGCGTTATTTACATTGCCAGACATAGACTGGTGAGATGCCAATTTTCATTCATATGCCTTTAAATGGATCAAATTCCATCTTGTCTCTTTTTTAGGGCAAAAAAAATCCTTTATTTCTACATAAATGCACAAAAGAAGGTTGAGGATAAGCACATCTACTTTCAGTTCTACTGTAAGCCCTTTATAGCTGTGTGCTGTGAGGAAGTTCTTTCATTTCATCTATTAAGATGAGATACCTGGATTATTTCATGTGTTTATGTTTCATTTTTTTCTGATTCTGTTTGTTTGGGTTTGGTTTTAAGTTTTGTTTTTGTTCACTGATCTGAGATAGCATCGAATTCACATAATTACTGCAAATTTTGGTTGTTTTAGTTTTGTGAATGGCATCTCATATCCTAGCTTTTCATCTGGCTTCAGCTAATAGCAAATTGTTGGCTGGTATATTGTCCATTTACATGGCTTTTGCAGAAAAACAGTCTGATTTAGCCACAGAAGAAAAGTGGATGCACTATAATTATTTCATTTGTTTCTTCAGACCTTCATGTCAGTAAAGCAGTGGTTTTCCTAACCTTTGCGTGGTTTCCCTTTCTCTTCTCACTTAGGGCCTTAGGGAAGAGAAGAGCTTGTATTTCACCAACAGGCAGGGAAAACAGTCCATTAACAGTTTCAGATTAAATAGAAATATTCATCATTAACATGACTTGTGAAGGCAACTTACTGATAGTGTATTGAGCTGCTCCGAGTAAGTATGAGCTTCAGGCTACACTGGTCAATGAGACATAAAAATAGCACCAGTCACAGAACACATTTTCATGACTGAGTGAAGCATTTTCCTGTCAGCAATTTGATTGAACATTAAGAAGAAACGGTTTAGGATTGCAGCTAGTCTTGCAATCTTGCTGATATAAGAGCTACATTCAACCTTTCACTCCTTAGATAAGATTAAATGGAAAACAGACTCACTTCAATGCTGAGCATGTAGGTAAAGAAAAACAAGAGCGAAAGAGGCATGAAAACACACGCACATGCTCACACACACAGTCACATCAATGCTTTGTTAGCATTGCAGCCTTTCCATGAGAAACTGGGCACTTTTACATTTCTATCTTTGTTAAACACCGTTCATTACTGCTTGTTCTGCCGCTGCCCCATGGAAACATTTCCAGGTACATGTGTGCAAGTGGATCACGTTCTTGCAATGACAAGTACCACTGTGGTACTGTGGACCTCAGCAGAAAAGATAAAGTGCAAAATGTCAGTGATCACAGGACTCAGTCTCTCTACTGCCCCGGTTTCCTTGTCTTTCTCTTGGAAGTCTTTGAGTGAGTCTTTTCTTCCTTGTTTGAAGGGGGATTAATAGGAAATTGCAGCCCAAATCCATTAGGTCCATTTAGGAAGACACATTGAAAGTAGCGGACAGGAGCTAGGAAAACAAGGAAGAGATGATTAATGTTTATGGTTTCCAAACTGGGGCCATGAGTCTATTCCATGTTCTTTTGAAAACATCTGTATGATTTCATTCCCATTAAGTCAGTTATAACATCACAAATCTCTAGTGTGATCACAAGCCAGCTTTCACGTATCAACAAGATTTTAGCTAAAAAGCTCAATGAGAAATCTTGTAGCACAAGATGAGAAATTACTGACAATTTCACATTTAAATACATAATTTTTCTCAGAGTTATAGTCCTACATCTCCCAGAATACTTGCATTTTGGGATAGCTGAATGTAAGCCCCCAAAACTCACACATGTATTTTCTGGTTTTTATATTTCACAGGTACTTTCAGATACATTGAGGAGTTCCAGAAAGACTCATATCTAATTCATATCTAACTCATATCTATTTTATTAGACTGAATTATCTTTTATTGTGAATAAAAGGATCATAAATGACTGTACCTATTTTCTGACCTTTTACAGTCATAGATGTTTCTCCCTTTTAATTTTTGAGTACTATGTATGTATTCATACTTTCCATCATGTTTTAAAAGCTTTCAAGAACACATTCTTCAGCACAGATAAAATTGATCTAATTTGCTTCAAAAGCTGAGCTTTGCACTGTGAGATTAACATTGACAAGATTTTAAAATATAACTATTAATCAGGTAGGTATTTGAGGAAATGTCTGGAGGAATGTTGGCATTGGAAAAAAGTTTTCATTCAATTGATTTTCTGATGACTTTTTCTTTCCCTTGCTGTTCATCCCATATTAAAAAAATAAATTAAAAAATAATTAGCTGTTCCCTGTGACAATTCTAAACTGAGATGCACTCCAGGTCTCTCTGCATTATAAAGTGGGGCGCAGGCTTTATTTATTGACTTCCAAGTCCAATTAAATGGTGGAAAACAGAGCAGCGTGTAAGAAATGCTGGTATATTTAATCCAATTGCATTATCCTCTGTGCTTTTTTTGCATGACTCATGCAAAGGTTAAGTCTTTTTTGTCTAAAAGCACACTTTAAAATAAAATTGGAAATTAGATCCTTCTGAGTCTAATTACTTACTGCTTCTCCACTAAGAATGGAATTTTATTTTCCCCAAATTCTAAGTGTTTCTGTTTCTCTGTGAAATGGATCTCAGCTTTTTTTTAGAAAACAGAGATAAAGCAACTCCCCTGATTAGAGTTCACAGCCCAAATGTGTCAGACCAAGGTTCTCCTGTGAGGCTTGACAAGCCATGGACTGGCTGAATGTGCTAAGTCCTCCACCACTGACCTTTCTATGTACACACTTGGGCAGAACCAGAAAGTTTCTGAGATATAATTTCAACAAATAGACTTATTCCATTCTTGAACTAAGGTAACTTTTGTAAGTAAAATTAACTAAAAAAATGTATTGCCACAAACCCCAATATGATTAAAACCTGTATTGTCCCACCAAAATACTTGGTCAGAGATTTTTCAATCAGATCTTTTAAAAAAATCCCACAAACACAAAATCTCCTAAAATTTAATCACAGTGGATGCAATATTGACGAAGAGAAATTCCTTAAAGGGAGAAAAATGCCAATTACATATTCACCTTTTACTGTTAAAAGGAAACTATTTCTGTGTATTTCTTTTATGGATGCAAAAATGACAATAAAAAAGTCAATTACAGTCTTCTTCATGAAGAAGGCAAGTCATCATGCACTTTCTAGCCCAAATAAATAAAAATAAATATTTTACTTGTGAGTAAAAAAAAAAAAAATCACACCCTCCCCTGTGTTTTACATGCTATCAGAATGCAAAAATGTACCTCTTTTTTCTTCACCTGCATTTAGAAAGTTCTGTAAAAGACTAACATATACAGCTACATACTTGTAAGTATTTTAAACATGGTTAGGTTATTTAGGTTATTTATGTATTGCAATTATAGCATGCCTGACACCACAGTGTTTTCCAGAGGTGTTACCTGATCATTATTCTAAAACCACTGGTAGGGTTTAGATAGAAGCTAGATAGATAGCTTCTGCAATCTTTCATTTGAAAACCTCAAGTATAATCTATTCTTAAAAGCCACTAAATTCATGAAGGGGAAAGGAAAGGACAAACTTAAAGATTTTTGCAACTCAGTCAGCAGCTACAAAATAATTATGTGGCCCATAAGTCTAAATTGGAAAAAAAAAAGAGAAATCAATTATTTTGAAAAATATTATCTAAGAATCATGTTTACTTGGAATGTGTAATGCTAAATATCACTGTAAAATTGTTTATTTGGAATGTTAATACTTTGCTGCATTGTTTCTATCTGCAGTGTTTGCGAAGTGATACCAGTTTTTTGGCTGGTATGTACTCATGTTGAGTGCAATATGTTAAAGTGATATTCAAATGTTTATATAGCCTATTACTTATCATCTATCTTTAGAAAACATGAGAAAAATATTGAATAAAGAGGAACCTCAGGACAAATAGGGATAGTAGTAATTACTTTTGTTAAATTTTCCTCCTAATTGGTTTCATAGGACTAACATAATTTGTTTCCAAATCGTTAAACTTTCAGTGCTGAAATTAGCTGCAGGCTATATATATATATATATATATATATTTAGCATAGATCACCAAATACCCTCAAAAGGGTATATATAAATAAAACAAAACCAAAACTCCCCAAAACCCTCAACAGGATGTTTTGTTCATTTCTCTGCCTGAAGAGTAGAAGCAAGATAGGATAAAGAGTGCAAATAGGACAGGAGTAAGAACAGGGAACTAGAAGAGGCAGGATGTATAAAACAGCTTTTAAGGTAAGGAGGAAAAAACAATCATGGTTCTTCCAGGATTTGCTGGTTTTGGTTGGGGTAGGTTTTGTTTTCTCTATAGTAAGTAATATAGGACATTGTTTTAGCTTTCTTCTGGAACCAGTGTTGAGAATTCAGGAATGATTTAGTTCTGAACTTCTCAGTTCCTGCTGAGAAGGACTAACGCAATCAAGGCCTTTCTGCCTTTCACCCCATCCCACCAGTGAGGGGGCTGGGGGTGCATAAGGATTGGGGGGGGACACAGCCGGGATAGCTGAGCCCAAATGACCACAGGGATATTCCAGATCAGATGGCATCATATTTAGCAGATACAGCTGGGGGAAGAAAGAAAGAAAGGGAGGACTTCTGAAGTGATGGCATTTGTTTTCCCAAGCAATGGTCATCCATGAAGGAACTCTATTTTCCTGCAGATATTTGAATGCCTGCCTGTCTATGGAAAGGAGAATGGATTCCTTGCTTTGCTTTGCTTGAGCGTGTTGCTTTTTGTTTTATCCATTAAACTATCTTTATCTCAAGCCATCAGCTTTGGAAAAACTTATGTGGTTTTTTTTTTAACAATTTTTCCAAATACGAAAAAAACTTTGAATGAATAATTTTAAACGGGATTTTCCTTGGAATTAATCCAAAATGTTTCATTCTGAAAAGTCCCGATTTCCTTTAAATGTTCTTTTGAGTGTTAGACAAACTAAGGCACAGTGCTTAATGAATTTATCCTAATACTAAGGCAATGTTCACACCTGATTTAAAACTTAAGCAGATTCACTTGGTGAAAGATTGAACTATTTTGATATGTTGTAGAGTATGTGTGATCTAGTGGCTACACTTATAAGAGGGCAAGATTTGATAAGCAAGGTGTTATGCTTCCAAATGTCGATAGAGAAAGATGTAATTTTCAGGTTTTGGAAATAGTCAAACTTTTAAAAAAGTCTTTTTCCCATATTATCTTTGTAGATTGTGTTTTATTAATTCTCCCAGTGCAAAACTACTCACTTATAAAAGCAAATCTCATCATCATTCCACAATGGAATGGATATTTTATATTTTAGCTAATTAAACAATTAGAACTTTGAAATAGACATACTGCAAGTTTCCATATTTTCTGGTATCTCATATTTCATTTTTTTTTTTCTTATTGCTGATGAATTTCATACTTTTTTAAAACTGAATTGTCTGTCTCTAGCATATTCTAACTTTTTAGGTAAAACAAAGTCAGCTGCCCATATAGTAAATCTATACAGGATGAAATAATTTCAGTATTAAACTTTTTATTATGGCTTCTTTACAATTTCTGTTTCATGTTACCCTTCTTAGGCTTCTTTGTTTAGCAAACCTCAGCTGCAAAACATGCAGATAAGAAATTCATTCAGAAAATAACAACATCTTTGGAACTCTGTCTGCAACAGTGTTATGATACAAACCATAGTCAAGAGAACAATTTGAATTTTGGCATGCAAATAAGAATACAAATACATCCCACACTGCCTTTGCAATTCCCACATTCATACAATATGAATGCAGAATGTCTTTTAAACTGAAGGAAGTTCTCACTTTGAATGTACTGTCTCATCTTCAGAGCAAATGTTACCAAAAGAAAAAAGGAGGAACAGTAGGAGAAAAATGTGGTTTAACAGTAGACATATGAAATAGACATTGTTACCAGCTTAAGTAGGAAAAAAAAAATTATATCTGGGCTATACTTTTGTTTAGCATGTAGTTTATGCGAATTAACATAATTACTTAAATTCCCCTTAGGAGTGCTACTGAAGAAACAAAAAAGTCAATGCTGGATAAGTGTCATAATGCTTTTTTAACACATTAGAACTGGTGTTCTTATATGAGGACATCTGGTACCTAAGATAAATTAATTTCTAAAAGGCTGGAGGAATGGGGAAGGGATATTCAGGAATTTTCTCAAAAAAAAAAAAAAAAAA
>WBNO01030967.1:16362-35971 GCA_013400575.1 Peucedramus taeniatus
AAAAAAAAAAAAAAAAAGTATTCCTTTAAGCAATTCTTGCCAGGACGGAAATCAGTCAGGGAGTGAACAGCAAAGATGAGATCCAGAAATAAAAGAAACAAACAGAACCCCTTGGATTCAAAGATTGTGTGAAGTGGTTTAGGGCTTATATAGTGGAAATGCTAAGTACCTTCCACAGTTACTCAATAAAGCATACAAATATTCCATGGAGCTTATTTGTGTTCTTGATCTCTAAGTGATATGCATGTCACACAGAGGGCTGGGTTCAAGAAATTTGAGGAATACTGCAAGAGCACCATCCTGGTGTTTTCAATTCTTTAGCAGAAAGGAGGAAAGCATCCTAAAATAAAATTTAATAGTCCTAAAGAGTATAAAGGTGTTCCTGTTTATGTATTACAATGATTAAAGTCTCCTTTCTATAAGGCTCGGATAGCTGTTTTTAATGCAAGTCACCAAATTAAAAATTCATTGAAAAGAAAACACTTTTAGCAATAACAGTTTGGTTATTAAAGGAAAATTACAGACAATGTGTGACAATTGTTTTCTAGTTTGAGTCAAATTTCTTTACTTAGAGGCTGTCCTAATAGAAATAAAAAATTCAAAAACCACAAAAATTTAGGCAATCATAGCATTAGAAACTACTATTCAGTAAACAATTACAAATAAAAGAAAAACTTTAACAACTACACTCATTTTCTTGTGACTGCTTCTCAGGAATGCACGTGAAGTGCAAACAAATTTCACCAATCAAAACTGAATCACTCAACAGCAAAAAAAATTTGTTCCAATGACTCAGTAGACAAAGATTTTTTTCATTTACCAAAGGGTCAGGAATAGAAGCAAGTACTTCCCCTCTTTCTCCCCTTCTTTTCCTGTCCGTCAATTTCAGCCCTGATACATAACATTTCAGTAACATTACAGTATGACAAAGTGACCAGACAAAGCACAGGGCATATGGGGAAGGGAAGTCATGTGGAATCTTTTATAAATGTCACAAATTTTTGTCTTCACACTTGCTAAAAAGAAGAATGTCGTTCTTTGTCCTTAGAGGCCCTGTGCAACTGACATTTAATTACATCTTATTTCTTCAATAGAAAAGTTGAATGCTGAGGGCCTCTGCAGGAGACCAAATACTGTTTTCTTAAGTTCACAGCATGGCCCATAGATGCCTGGTATTCAAAATGACATGTTTGGTCAAAAAATTAAATTATTTATTTTTCAATATATTCTTTTCCACTCTTTTCTTACTGATTATGCTATACGGTCATACTACTGTCATTCTCAGAAATTACAATGCTTAATGGGAAGAAGAATGAGAAAAAGAAGAGGAGAAAACATTTATATGTCCATTACAAATAAAGAAAAAAATACCACTACCACTTTAAGTCAATTCTATGTATCTATGTATCTCTTCAAATGACATTTTTCTAGTATTGTCTAGACAATATATAGACAGAAAAAATAGAGCATTTATACCATGAGGATGCTTCTTTTGCATCTTATTTTGTGTCTTGAATAACAAAAGAAAATGAAGAATATTTGGAAAGTAGATCTCAAAGCTACTTTCAAAGTGTCTGTGATGCAATGCAATTAATTGCATGTCTTCGCAAAGACTGTCTAAGTTTTCATATCCATTTTATCAAGGGGTCTGTCAGATAATAAGTTATTTAATGAAAAAGGGCTAAAGATGTTTGAAGAGCAGAATTAAATACTAGCAATAACATTGTTATTACAGCCGTGAGAATTCAGATTCTCCTTAACAGCTCTTTTTCAGGCACTGGGGGACTTCTCCAGCAAGGTCTGGAGAAAGTAAAATAGATTTATTTTATAAGAGTTAATATGCCTTTTCTCACAAATAATGCTCAACAGTGAGAAAAAAAACACCAAGAAGATTTCTCCATATGAGTTTCTGTGGTCCCAATTTGCCCCCAAATTTTGCTGAATACACAAGAGAAATCAGCTTTCATCAATGTTTCAAGGTGGAAAAAAATAGCAGTACGTCTCTAATAACATTTTCTTAGTATAAAATATGATGAAAATGTATCAAATCAATTGCACTAGAAGGGCACTCTCATTACAGTTAATGTAATTAGAGGGGAAAACATCACCACAGTAAAAATATATATAAGGTTAAAGGAACAGAACTGGTTAAGAACAGTTATGATCCGTCACTTGTCAAAGTCAGTGCTCTTTTTGCAACATAACAATAAAGCTCAATGAATGTGGTCTTTATTCTAAGGAAACCAATTAGCAATAGAAGGTGAAATTTATTATTTCTGTCTTTTAGCTTGAGTGTGATAGATTACATTTAACAACCATTTAAGGAAAAAAATTTGTATTTCTTTAACTGGCTCTTGCCTTGTCTAGTAAGAAGGCTAAATGGATAAGCTGTGTATTTATGGAATATTGTTACATTCCATGTTATGGTCACTGCACACAAACCACGTAATTCTCCCATGAATGTGTGAATATCCCCAAAGTGACATTCCCCCAAAAGTCATTAAAAAAATTCTCTTTGTTAGACAGTAAAACCATGCAAGATGTAACAGTGCAACACATATTTGGTAATGCAGACATTTCCAACAAAGCATAGCAATAATCAGAGCACACAGGCTTTACAATTTTGCTAGCATTGAGTTTTCAAAGGAGTCTAGTACTGGCATGATTTGTTTTATTACTGAAACACAGGAGCAAATGGATGAATAATTCAAAAATTATATAAAAGAGGGATCAGAAGTTATTGAATTTTTTCACAGTGCAACAGTAATAGTAATAATACAGTGGTTTTGGTGGGCAGCAAAATTGAATTGGATTCTTTTGCTACTGTTCAGTAAACACTGACATTGTCATGGCAGGACACACTGTGTGCTGGGCATGAAATGTAGGCATGTTGACATGACATTGTCTCTGTCAACTTATTCCTATGTCCAGTACATTCAACTAATGTAATTTCAATGTATTGCAAGAAAATCACTGTTTCTAAATAACTGTCATTCACTAAAAGATTGTTTAAATTTTACATACAAACACATTTATGTACACAAAAAAAGGATGAAGCCAAAGAAGAAGGAATAAGCAATCAGGGATCTTTTTATGTTAATAAGAATGGATACCAAGTAACTGGACGTTAATACCACATATTTATTTTGCTGCAAAGGCATGGGATGGAGAAAGGAGGGGAGGAGAGGAGAAGAGGAGGGAGATGAGGGAAACAGTGTACGATAAGGTAGTTAAGCAGCTAATGAAAGGGAAGTTGGTGTTTGAATGATGCAAGTGATTTCTTCATTTCAGTTATCATTCCAACTGAAATCTTTATTAAATAAAGTTTTGGGGGATTTTTTTGATTTTGTTTAGCCTTATGTTCACACACTTGTTTTCCTCAATGACAACTCCTCTGCTGGGAACAGCAGGACTTCTTTTATGACAATAAAAACTTAGTAAAGAAACAGTGTTGGACTGTCTGATGAAGTTCTGGCAAACCCTGGTAGAACCAAATTTACCCTGCTTAACAGGCACTGGAGGGGCTACCTTCTGGATTTAGCTCTAGCTGTGTGACATAAAGCTGGGAGGCAATTCAGATTCTGAAAGGATGAGTAACCCATTAGAGAAGTTCCTTTCTGATTTACCATGGAGAAAATATGCTCTTTTCTAAGTGCTTAAGATTAGAAAAGATCAGATCTGTGCCTGTGTGCTACTTACAATGAAAAATTGAGCTAAATTAGAATGAATTTGCACAGTTCTGGGAATAAGGAAAGACAGGAAGAAACTGTAGGAACTCAATAGGCTGTCTTAAAATATTTCACAACATCTGCTGCCACTGATTTAAAAATTGCATCACATTAGGATTTTTCCACTGGATTTCACTATACTGACAATAGTCTGGAAACATGAACTCACTCCAATCTTGGGATGCCTGGTTTCAGCTGATAATTTTTTAAAAACAAAACCTATGCTGATGAAAAAATATGACAGATATTACTTTCCTAAAGCTGAAGAGGGATTTGAAGAAATGGCCATTTATCTGAAACAAAGATAAATAATCTCTGACTCAGAAAACTGCTGAAGAATTACATTTTGTATATAACTTTACTTCCACAAAGTATGTAATGGGAATACATAATATGTACTTTTTTTTCTTTTCTCTTGCAATGTGATTTAAGAAGATATGCCAGTTAAACTAAAGGGCAAAATGAACATAACAATGTGCATTAAGAAACTAGACATTTATGTTTTGTTTGTGGCAAAACCATTCAGAGACTTATCCAGAAAAATTTTGCTTCATTTGTCTTGAAATAAATTTCATATATATTTACAAGTATTTGGAGCCATTTAGTTTAGTTTTAAAAAATGTTTTGACCTAGTTAAGGGGAAAAGAATGAACTCATTGTTCAACAGGCATAAATATTACTAATTGGATTCATTTTTCAAATTTAAGCAAAATAGCGTCTTTTTCTATGAAAAAGACTTTTCATAGTCTTTTTCTTTTCCCACAGTCTGTGACCCTTGTATATTTAGTTTCACCAATCTGTCCGGCATTTATAGAAAACAGGTGTTTCTTTAATAATTTGCTAGACAAATAAATTTTTGGATTAACATAAGAAGGAATCAATTAATGAGTTGATTGCAAAAAACCCCAGCTTTTGATTACTTTGTGCATTTTTAACTTTTGCTTATCCTCCAATTAATTTTTCCCCAAATGTCCTTTATTTCCAGGATCGCTCTTTGTGAGTTTTCCCTTAGTGTATTTTCTGGTAGAACTTTTTCATCCTCTTTTGATGTAGAAAACCACTCCAAGCTCATGGGGCACATTATCAAGTGTAATGGGAGAGGTCTAATAATGTTTGTAGACCAAGACTTAAGGTGGACTTTAGACACTTTGAGCAAGATTTAGGTTGAGTACCAGCACCCACATTTGAAGTCATGTTCACCAAGCAGATCTTCAATGACAACAGGAAATATCTCTCCCCTGTAAAATGCAGAGCTCTCCAGATATTGAACTTAGTGCTGTCCATATGATGAGCCACATGAGCCATCTCCATATATTACTAGATCTGCCTGGGAGCATAAAAATTAATCTGCAATTATTTTACCCAGTAGCCATTTTGAAGTATTTTACATAAAGAGGTTTCTGAAACAGAAAGAGACCTATCAAATAAATGTCTTGTCTATTAACCTCTGGTACCAATGACTCTTGTATGGATGGATTGGGAATTGTGCAAAATTGAGAGGAGCAAGCAGCTTGCACTCCACCTACATTATTTTGTAACTCGGAAGCCCTAGTGCCCTCCTGGAAAATAGAAGCTGTAAAATGGAGGCATTCCAGTTGAAGAGGGCTTTGAAAGAGTATCACCCTAAACCCTTAGAGACTGCATAATGACTACAAAGGTATAAAGGAACTATCATTGTCTCTATAATTTTAAAAGCAAAGTACCTACAGCTGCATTTTGTCAAAGGTCTGATGAAGGTGGCTTGATTATACTCAAAATACATCTGGCAGACAGGAATTGAGATTCAATCTCAGTAGTTCCCAATTGTAAACAAATATAGACAATAAATAAACTCAAGATAAGGTAATTAAATTACCAAATATAGCCAAAAGTAAAAACTATTATTTTAGAGCAAGGGATAGATGTTGAAGAATCTCCTGTGGAAGGAACGACATGAACCCAAAGTGCTTGCTTGTAGATTCTCACTTTGAAGTTGTTTTGTTTTGAAAGATAAACTTTTGGGCATTTAAGTAGAATCCCCAGAATTAATAATTTAAATTATAAACTCACTATGCTGAGAGGCTATTTATAAATTCATCATTAACATAAAACCAAATATTTTGTTCTTTTGGTATGCCTTTACAGATTTTGAGTTTAAAAACTTATTAGAATCTATTAGAAATTTTCCAGTGACATTTAATCAGTTTCAGGACAGATCCTAAAGTTTTCATTTCACCTAGTTACCAAAATATGGCTGAAATTTCCACCTTGGATGTCTTTTATACATATAAAAAATCAGCAAGATTAATTCAAAGTAAATTAAAAAGAGATAAATTAATCCATATAAAATGTGTAGATGCTCATTCAGAATTAAAGCAGCCTCAGTGAAAATTTCACAGCAGGTTAAACTAAATTAAATCAAGGTCATCTTAGTTTTTAATAAATGACCTCTCCAGCATTTTTACTGTGTTCTTTAAACATATGCATCTTCTATATGGGCAGTGTTCCTTCATGCCTTCATTTAGATACGTCTGATGAGATTTAGCCTACAAGTATTTGCTTAAAAGCCAACTTCAGGATAATGGAATGATTAATAAGTTGCTGTAAGGCCTACATATACAGGCTTGGTCCTCGGAATTCTGACCAACATGAAATGTTGAGACATTCCTGTATATCCAGAGAACGGAGGATGCTCTACATGGACTCTCCTGCAAGCAGCCTTAGTGCACAGTTTATCCTGCTCTAATGCTGAATTCTTCTGCTGGAGTGTGATGAACACCCCAGAAAGTCTTAATGAGAATAACCTACAGAGACACAGGTCTTGTAAATAAATGAGAACAGATCTTTTACAAGAAATTCTGAAACTTCTCAGTGTGTCAGTTCCTTCTAATGATATTCTAGCAAACAGCAGACTTTCTTATGTTCAGAAAACAATAACATAAAAAATATTATTGATTTATTGCTGAATTCTGGTGCAAGTTCATGCAGCTGAATTTCTGGAAGAAACTGCTGAGAGTATATCAGAACCATCATACATCTGAGACAGAGAGACTGGGTGGCAAGGAGAGTGGAGAATATGGTATCTGCAGTTCATTACCTGTCTATAAGTGAGAGCTACCTGCACTGCAGAGATGAAGTTCTTGCCCTCTCTTTTGACTACTGCGCAATATTTTTTAAGTCGTTCAATGCTTCTATATTATCGATTACCAATATTTGAGCTTAATGAATTTAAACAAAAACTGGCTACTTCAGAACAATCAAAAAGATGATGTTTTACTCCAAAGCCTTCAAATGCTCCAGAACCAAGGAAAAAAATGAAGTTATCCTACTCTCTTTCAAAATAATTATATATGGGAAAAATCTCACACATTGCACTGCTGACAAGTTTACATTCCCTCAGCACTGATGAAACCTCCTTCGTAGTCTCCCAAATGGCTGTCATTTCAAACCTGACATCAAATAAAACTTTCTGCTTTTGCAGATTTGGAAATCATCTTTGCTTTGGAAAATATATTACTACACAGAAAGTGCAAAGCACTGAAACAACATCAGTAATGAACCAATTCCCACATGCTTATACGACATACAATGAATTCAACCTCTGCAGTTGTTGAGGTTTTCATGTGGTGATTAATATGTGGCATTGAATCTATATTGATAGCATGATGGAATGATTGCTATTTATGTTAGGAAATGTTTGAGAATAGGTATTGTTTCTGAGAATCTCTATCATTGCAGAAGTAGATGAAAAGTCTAACTGAAGTGCTTTTCCTTGCATAAAAGTTCTTGCATAGTGTGTTCATATAAGCAGTGTTCCAACCCTGCTTAACGTTAATTTCAGTTTTCACAGAAGTACAAGTTCTTTAACTAAACAGTAAGTTTAACAGTTCCCACATCAAATAAAGTTTCAAACCTGTAATACTGTATGAGGGTAGATGCACAAATTATGTAAGTCTATTTATGACACATCTACAAGGAAATTATCATGACTGGTTTGGTTTCACTTGACCTTGAGAGTAATACACACTTTTTTTCTAATTAAAAAACAAAAAACCCAAACATGTGGGAATAGTATGAGTTTAATTAATTCTCACTTTTCATGCTCTTGGAACACAGCTTCTCTTTATTTCTGCCACATTTGCACATCTCTGGGCAGTAAAAATGTCAACTGCTTAAACTAACTGTATTATAAATGTCATATACATTAGTCCCAGAGTTTTCATTCAAGGGGGCAGTTGGAGTGTAATTAGGGTAAATAAAATCAATTTTTGATCAATTTACATTTTCTTTATTGGATGTTAGTCTTGAAAAATCTAGAACATGCATAAGTGCACAGCTGTTCATATAAAGATTATGGTAGATAATCCTCACTAGAGAGTTGAATTTTTATGCTCCTTAAATTTCATTCCAGGAGTCAAAAAAGCTGCTTCTGTGTGCTTCCAAATACATTTGTTATAAGATAGAAATAAAATGAAGTTCCAATAATTCCTTTTTCGTTTTTTTGCAGTTGGTAAATTTCAGTCTTAGTACAGGTGTCAACTGTGACATTTAGGAGAGGAAAAATAAGAGGAAATCATTCTAATTAATTACTTGTAGATCTACAGGAGAGTGAAATTTAGTGTCTACTGCACATTGCACCATTATTTATGAAAGGTACAGTAGTGCTTAAAATTCTGTTCAAATGTGGCTCATTCTAAAATTGCGGCTATATACAGCTTTTAAAATTGCTTAATCTTCTTTATCTGATTGCTTTTTCATATCAGGGAAAGATTGAAGAGTTTTGAGCAAAATCTAAGAACATGAGAATCTACTTTATTCAGCTTTTGAAGGCTGAATGAAGATTTACTATTTAAAGTTTTAGATTAGCTCAGAATGTGTAAATCCTTTTCTACTTTCATTTATTAGGAAAATAAAATTAGTGTTCAGTGAACTGAGGAAAAACACAGGCTTAATCTGCAAACAGAACAGGTGAAAGTTATCAAGTTCCAATTCAAGTATACATGACCTAGAACTTAGTCTAAATTTTTAAATTCTCAATTTGAGCAAATACCGAAAAACAATATCCAAAAGAGTAGCTTTGATGTTCTTCTGGAAACCTTTCATCCATTGTCTGAAAACTAAGTATTCTTTCTGGTGGACAATGAATATTTTAAAAACACTTACATAGTGAGTTCTGTTTGCAAAGCCAGTTATTAAGAACTGATTTTGCACAGAGCTGCTTATGATCTGAGAAACACCCAGCTGAGAAAAATTGCCCAGTGATAACTTACAACTAAATTAAACAATCATAGTGATTAATGTAAATGAAAGTCACAGAAGCACAGTTTTGGGATGATGTAAACTTTGTAGGAGGGTGGTGGTCAAGAGAAAGTCCAGTGAGAGAAAATATTTAGTACATTTTTGTTTTACACTAAATTTGAGATTTTGATGCATAGAAGAAGTATTTTCTCTCATGGCAAAATATTTGGTTTAATGTGCTGGTTACATATTGTGATTAGCACTTCCTGATCTGTGAAAAAAATCTGTGTTAAATAAACAGCAATAAATTTTTGATGGCATGGATTCTACCTTCTGTATCTGTCAGTTGATAACATAATAATCAAGAGGAATAAAAGCCTATATCTGACTCAATATCTCTGTGATCCTGATTAAAGGAAAGAAGATTAAAAAAAGTAAAGTTGTTCTTTTTTGTAAATGTAGTTGCCCTTATAAAACAAAGTGAGCAATGTGTGCAAATACTTTTGTATAATACACATGGTAAGAGATCCAAATTTTATTTAGCACCTAATTTGTACTCTCTTCCTTGAAAACAGATTGTTCTGCACTTGTTTTATACTTAGGTATATTTTTTTCTACTAAGGTTTAAAGTTTCTACATATAGATAAATAGATATTTCTAAATAAATAGATACATATAAATGCACATATATATTAAACACTTATTATATCATGAGTGTAGGACTCTAAATCATTCTACTTACAGTAAAGAAGTCAAAAAAGCATATACAACAAAATAGTCTGGATAATTAGAAGTGAAATACTTTCCTCAGTAGGGTGAGATGACAAGGTTGCATTAGGAGGAACCATATTCATATGTAGCTCGTATTTTCTGTGTAAACCAGTTAGACGTCAGGTGAGATTAAAGACTTTAGTCCTTGTCTGTCATGAATTAATGCAGTTCCACTGAAGTCATAGCTATTAATTTAATTTATACTAGTCAAGAATCTGGAACATATATTTCCTTTTGCTGCAAACTAGGAAAAACATGATTACGGTATGGAGGGAAATTTACTCCTGAGATGCCCATCTTTACTCACCATTTTTGCTGGAGTGGAGTTGGGGCAGATTGTGATGGGAGACAATATTTATTAATGTGAGAGAAAACAAATTGAACATGTTTCTCCCTATGTGACTTTGCTATAGAAAATATTTTCTATGAGGAGAAAATATTGGTTTTAAATACTGCACTGCCAAAATAATTACAAACCTCTTGTTTTATACGGTAATCAGATGAATATATGTTTAAAAATTTAGAAAGGTGGTAAAGCAATACCATTTCAGCAATTCATTCTTCACAGGAACAAGATTTATGGATTTGATTTGCCAGGCTTGTCTCACATCTTGTTCCATAGACTTGAATTAGAAATGTGAAAATATTGTAATTGTGATCTCCCTTAAAAAACACCCCACCCAAAACAAACCAAATAAAACCAAACAACAAACCACAACTTTCCTGAATCCTTTACAATAAATAAAAAATCAGGTACCTGATGTCAGGTTTTGATGTCGTGGATCTTCTTTTACTGGTGGGACATATTAAAAAAACATAGATAATAAATTAATCTACAGTTTCAGATCAAAATACTGAAATAAATGTCAATAAGAAAAACGTTTGTTTCTTGGGATCATCTCTCAGATAAGAATTTCTATAAACCAAATTTTTTTTAAAGCCTGACTCTCCTAGTAAATAATTTAAACAGATACATTTTCTGTCCAGTATAACCATATAAGCAAACTGCTTCTAGACAGTAGTTTAGTGAACTTGCACCAGTGTCGCTGCTATCCTTTGAGGTTCAGGATTTCAATGTGCAAATTTTATATGCAAGTCATTGCATTTAACCAACGTAGAGAAGATATTTATGTCTTCAATCACTTACCTAATAAAACACTGTAATTTGTCGCTATTAATTATCTCTAGAGGTATAATAGAAAGCATTTCTCTATTTGCATATTACTGCGAGGAAACAATCAAGGCCGTGCTGTGACCAAGAGCTTAGCCAGAATATGGGTGATCATTAACTCTGTCTTGTGTATAAAAAGGGCTTCTTGTACAGTTACTGTGTATCAGTATAGTTATTTTACAGAATGAAGCGGGTGACCTAAGGCACCAGCCAAGCTACCGAGATAACTTTTCCCTCCCTCATTAGGGAGCACAAGAGCAGACTGGGTGGGGCCTGCTAATCCTGGGCTGCAGTGCTGGGGGGCAGGACAGGTCCCTGCTGTGCCAGCCAGGGAGGGTCACGGGCAGGGCACCACTGCAGTCAGACTGGATGTGCTGATGTGATCCTTGATACTCATATGCAAAGGAGGCACCAGACATTCAATTATTGGGGATTTATGGACAATTTCATCATTTTGGTTTACTTGCATGTATGTAGAAAGACTAAAAAAGCTCCTCTTTCTAATCCCATAAAATCCCCCAGACCTGAGTGTTTGCATTTTTATTGCTCTTTGCAGAGATTTTCATCCCTTTATTACCTTTAGTTTTTTCATGTTTCAGCTGTTTCTTCTCAGTTGTTTTTTCTACAAAGAAAAAATAGCACAGTTAAAGTTTGGTACACTGACTGTTGAATAGATTTTACCTAGAGTTTTCAAGTAAAATTCTTTGAGAACTAACACAGATATTTTAGGGGTTGCCTCAAACAACAATACATGCAAATTTGCAATCTCATAATATTTTTATTATGATCTTCTACATATATATGAACATATAGAATAAATTCCTACCTTCTTTTTCCTTATTTGTCTTTGCTTTTTTTGTGGCTAGAGAGATAGGCAAAGAAATAACATTAAGTGACAGGCATCAGAAATACAAGGCTTTTACAATAAGTATATTGTGCAAAGATTCTCTCACTGGTAATTTCCCTGGAAGAATTACTGTGGTAAATGTGTCTCATAGCAAATTTACAATGTCTGTAATATTGCAACAGTGCCTGCTGCACGTAGTGGCAGTAGGAGTTCTGGGCTTTGTGTAGAGTGGTTAGAAATTGTTTGACTATTGCTGGTTTCAGAGTAGTTTAGAAAATCCTTGTAAAGACTTTAGCACTTGAATTCTGTAATTCCCTAACTGCTGCCAGATTTACCTATTTGTTTGTGGCCAAAATACACTAGGGAAGGCCTCTGCCTATTGATTGCTTCTTACTCTCTTTCCCAGAGTGATCTCAAACATCTGAAAGAAATAAACAAGAATTCCCAGGATATGGAGCTAGATGGACCTTCAGAACTGCCATATGTGATCATTCAGAAGTCCTGCAGCAATTGATTGTGATTTATTTCATTGAGGGGTGTTTTTCCTAGTCTACATTCACTTAGAGAATGTGCTGTTTCCTTTTCCTCATCCTTTTTCCCCAGCTGCAAATGCATTTAGTCTGTGACTCCATTCAACAAGGCAGATTGAAATTAAACAAAGTATATCACTTCAGGCACCTGAGCCCATTTCAGTATTCCCTGTTGACTACAGCAGAGAAATAGCTGGCTGCCCTCAAATGGTTCATTTGCACTTTGCATTATCCAACCAGTTGTAATAACGCGTGTGTCACTTGATTCACACCAGCTCTTTCAGTGAGGATCACCTGTGTCTAGCTCACCAAAACATCTGCAGAAGGTGAACAGTGAAAATTACATAACCAGATGAAAAGAAGAGCCTGTGGCAGAGACCTCTGTAGCTGCAGAGCTGTCACTTCACCCATGCTGCTTTATGTTATCACTGTTCCTTGCTGATGAGCAACGTGCATTAATCAGCACTGGTATGTTCATTAGTGCTTTCCATGAGGCATACTAGAAAAATGCAATATTTACCTGATGTTGGGATTTCAGCTGTTGGCTCTGCAGGAAAATAACCAGTAATGAAGAGAAAGGAGGTGGGGAAGGGAAGGAAAGGAACAAGAATTTCAGCAGCATGTTTTTTCAAGGCAAGCAACCATTTAAATAGATCTTCTCTTTAATCTGCAACTTTTCTGCAGGGTATTAATTTACAAACAAATGTGCCTTAACAATGGGCGTGTATGTAGAATTTCACACTGAAAGCTAAGAGTCTCACTCTTTGAAGTACAGTAATCCAGCATACAATTATTCCTGCAAATGCAAACATTGCACCAACCAAAGCTTTCCAGCAAGCAAATATTTAAACAGACTCATTTTTAAGTGTTCCTATAAGGTTATAGCTGACTATGCTATTTTCCAAAAAAAATGTATTCAGTTTAATTGTTACCTCTCTTTCCTTATCATCCACACTTCCCAACCAAAGACTGACACTGACCTTGAATAGCTGGCATTGACCCTTAAGTGTTTCTCCCACATTAGGTGTTTGACTTGCTTTTTAAGAATAAAATCTCTTGAGAGATGTTGATGACATCTTTCCACATCACCTAGCACAAGAGAAGTATATATTCCTGTGCTATTATAATACCCAAAATAGCTGATGAAAATTGGTCAATCCAATGGATAAAAATTCTCTGCTGTAAATCATCATAGCTTGTTTTAAATCAAAGAAATTAATTGCATTGTCATTTTGAATCCAATAATTTTTTACCCATCACTACTTCATTAGCCCCAGTTTTCTGTAAGAATGGAATTTGAAATAAAAAGCAAAGCCTCTTTGCCTAGAACTTAGAGCAGGACAAAAAAGGAATTAGATCACAAAGCATTTAAGGATATTCCTTTGACTGAGCTATCTCTGTACTTTCTTCCTGCTGAGTTTTGGCCTCAGATGAACATGAGCTCACACCAAGGTGAAAATGTTTCAGTCAATGCTTTTTCCACAGGAAAGACTGAGCAATTAAACATCATTTTCCCTAATGCAGCCCAGGAAACTTTCACTCAAGTCTTGGCCCATAAGGAGACCTGTAAATGTCAGTGCTCAATGCTTAGGCACCATGGGCATTCAACAAAGGCCAGTTTTGCTGCTGTTAAATGCTAACATGCTAAAGACCTTTAATATTTACCTTTTTGCTTATGATATTCCTCATAGCTTCTTAAAGATGACACATTACTGCATTGTGACCCATGGGATAATTAATATGCTTTTTCATTTTCAGAAGAAAAAACTAAGATTTTTTCTGAGGTACTAAATCTAGGAAAGGGTTTCATGCTCTCACTTAATTGAGGAATGTATCTCTGAGGGATCTGGATGGGCCCAGTTATGTGCATGTACCCTAATTTAGGGTTAATTGATTTCCTTGGACAGTCAGGTATGGGAAGACTGTTGACCTGAAGGGCAGTAGGTTTGACACTCTTTGTATGAAATGTGAGGGCCATTTCCTCTTCTCAATGCATCAACAAACTTTCACTTACTCTGGGAACATTGGGACACATATTACCACTATTATGGGGCTTTCATTATAAACCTAAGTGGGAATATAATTTGCCAGTTCTTAGGGTCTTTTTAAAATATCAGCCTACATGTTCTTCCTCTTGACTCAAACTACAGTTTGGCATTCCTGCATGAGTAAGATCAGCCACCAGCTTTTTTTTCTGTTCAAGGTAATGTCTCACAACTTGTGAGTTTTTAGTCAGTATGCAGGGAGTTAATTCTGTTTCATTATGCATTCAAGTCTGATGTATGGTCAATGGCTGTCAAAGACCCTCCTGTACACTAAAACAGAAAGAGTGAAAAATAAGGTGATTTACTAATTGCTTTTAAAATTGAGTGAGTGGCTGTGTGGTGTATACTAGCCTGCCAGGTTAAGTCATGGCAGCAAGCTACTACTATGAAATTGTCTGTGTCACTAATTTGGGTAGTTTTCAAACTCAGCATTGTCTTTCTGTTTATACCTGCATTCCCTAATGATCCAATTTCTTTACTAACTTAAACCACATTTGCTTTTACAGTAAGACTGAATGAGATACAATGTGTGAATTAATTCAGCCCAGGATAAATATATTAATTTATTTTACATTTCACTGGACCTGAACTCCAAAATCAGTGGGTATTTTGTGTCCATTGCTGCATCTCATACTGAATTACACGATAGCTACTTTTATGTTATGGTAAGTACACTGTACACCTGGCTAAGAAATACATGAATCAAAGCTAAATAAATAAAGAAGTGATCCAACTACGTGTTCTCTTTTAAGTGGAGAAAAATTTAGAATAGATAGCTCTGGTGTTTAAAATCTTAAGCTTGATCTATTCAAGGATGGTTTGCTCAAAAAGCGGCAGTGTTTAGAGAATTACTTTTGTAAATGACCCTAGGTCTGCTCTTTCCTGTTTTTTCTTCTTTTTCTTTTTTTCTTTTCTTTTTTTTTTTTTTTTCATTTTTCTAAAGGCACTGTTAACCTTTATAATAATTTCAAGCAGCAGAATATAAGCTCAAGAATGTGGTACAAACATCCCTCTGCAAAGCTTAAGGGAAAAGATCCTGGCTATTCCTTATATCCACAATATACCAGGGTAACATAGCTCTTGATAAAAAAGCATTATAGACAGTGATTTTTGTGATGAAAGCATAAGGAATTAGTCACTTAAATCTGTGATGAGTAGTGAGTGCCATCACTGGGTCTCTCAGATAAATCACTGCAGAAGACATTACATGTCAGTAAACAGATCCAGAGAAAACAAGACTGAGCAAAAGTGAATAAGAGAATTAAATAGAGCAAAAACTTCTTAAAATACTGGCAAAAATTGAAATAGGCCTATGAATAGCTTCACAGAAAGTAATAATTTTGCAATAATAACTTGAAAATGGAACTGCAGTTCAGGGCTGAAGGAGATCCTTCAGTGTAAGCACATTTCAGATGCCTTGTGCTCACACTTTTGCTTTACATCTGGGCCTCAGAGTAACACTGTTTTCCTAAAGGTGTGTAAGAGCAGATATTCATCCTCTCTAAGCACCTAGCACAGCTGACAGGTCTAGGAAGTTTAAGTGAATCATTTTGCTTTGCCATGTTGTCAGCTTACTTTCCACCAAAATGACACATGGTTTGGTCTTGATGTGCCAGGCACAGCACCAAAAAACCCCCACAGATCCTCTGTTAAAGAGGCAGCAACTAATTCATCTGTGAAGGTCCATACTTCAGCATTTTCACAATTCAAAGCACACAGTACAAACACTGTCCTTCTGATTCTTGTCTGACCATGCTTTGCAGTATGTAATGTGTAATGACTTGCCACAATAAGCACAGATCCCAGTCTTCATCTGTTCAGAAGCCTTCCTTAAAAATGACCTTAAAAAGGACATTATCCCATGACTTCAGTGGAAGTTTTTGCAATGTGACAAATTCCCCTTGAATCCTCCTTAAAACTAATCTAAATTGGAAATATTTCTTTCTCTAATTTAATTTAGGTGTTTTATTAAAAAAAGCTTTTATTGGAACAAGGCCAACAACGTGCTTAGTGGATTAATGATGTAAGTAATTTCCAAATGGTAAAAGAAGTAAGGAAAATGTTGTCTAATTCAGTTATGCTACATGCTATTTTCTTATTTTCAATTAGCAGTATATTTGCATAAATATAAATTATACATCTACACTCATCTAAACCCACCAGAATATCAGTTTTGCTACCAGTGCAATTTAGGTTATTTTCTAGGGAGTAAAACTTGCAAACAGAGTTTGAATCTTGCATCTTCACAATATTGCATTATAAATGTGCTTGATTTTGTTGTGTTTGGCTGCTAGTAAGCAAACAGAATACAAGAGTATCTGTAGTACAAACAAGAAAATAGCATTATCTAACATGACAAAATTGCAAAAATGCAAATTTAGAGAACATGCATCTGAAAAGAAGGCTTATATTCCATAAGAAATAAGTCATTCCACATACTTGCAGTGTTCTTCGGTTTGGCTGGGAAGTAAAAAGAGGAAAGAAAAATGGTCTAAACAGTCAGGTTTGGCATAATATTGTTATGACAGAGAATGACTTTATTTGTTCTATATGTTTCCCCATATCAAAATACATTTTTACTAATCTCACAGTAATTAACAACAATCTAATAATGAATTATATTATTAGGAGTGTTCTCATTTACAGACTGTAATTGTTTTGCTAGAGTTAAGGATGACTAATATTAACAATAAAAATTTAAATTCTTCACTTATTTCTTTTCATGAAGAAGCATGGAGCAGGCATTTTTTAAACCCATGATGATAGTCCACAGTGAAACTGAACAATGCTCCTTCCTATACCAGCATCAATTTTGCTCTGTCTTGTGCAAGTGCAGCTGTGCACGAGCTATGATATCAAAGACATTTACCACAGATGATTGATAGTACCAGATCAAGATCTAAATATTACATCATATGATACCTGCAATGGGTGAAAATTAAAGTATTGCTCATCCTGGAAGGTTAACTCTTTTGTGAGGTCCAAATAAAAGGCAGATCCCCACGAATAATTAGCAAAATGGAGCTATTTAAAGTAAGCATTTTCAAAAAGCAGTTCAAATACTTTGCTGACAAATGCCTTTGACATCAATGGAATTACAGAAGCAGAAATTTGACCTTTGGTATGTACATATATCTATATATTAAAATGACAACCAGCATTACAAGTATGCACTGTGTTATTCAGTTTGTGGTATTGCATGTCAGGGCCATTCTATACATCAAAATAGATCACAGGGCAATGGTTCTGACATTTTTCATATGCAATTGTGTTTCACTATTTCTTTAAATAACATTTTCAAAATAAATATGCAAAATAAAATGCAGGAGTGCTTACCTGGTTTTGTAAGGGGAACATCTTTTTCATGTCGGACTGCTTCATGCTCTAGACAAAAATCAACAACATAAAATTGCAATAATGTTTCTAAGCTAGATTTTGCTTTTTTTTTTTTTCAGTAAGGAGGATTGCATGTATGTTTTCCAGGATTATACATTTCCCTTCTCTTGTTTCATGCTGTTATTTTGAAAAAGGAACCCACAAATGAATGGTTATTAAAAGATTATCCACCGAGGGATCTGCCAAAAAATAGCAAAGTTCATTAGTACTGCACATAGCTTCACAAATATGGCTACTATTAATGCTACTAAGAGTCATGCATATGTCTTAAGGAAGAAGTTAGTAGGGCATTCTGTAATTTCTTAAATGTAATTTTTTATCTATTTTCCACTTTGTTATTGGAAAGCAGAGTGCAGAGTAAACTCAGCAACCATTCATTCATCCTTTGTTCTTGATTCAGATATACTTGTGCAGAATTCCCAAAGTCTTGGACACGTACTATTATATATGATTAAATTATATTTAGGTGTGGAAAATGCATCTCATCTTCACATGCCCACTTTCCCTACCCCTCCTCCCATCCTTCTACTTCATAATTATCACTGAAAAAATGGTAATTTATGTTATTTTTCTGGAAATATAAAAATTGAAGAAGCTTTTTTCTTTTTCAAATAGGTCTAGCAAACAAAAGTCAGATTTAGAAAAAGCCCCACCCCACAGATCTCATAGCACAGTAGCAGCTATGAGATGGAAACTGGGGCCAAAATACATTTTACGGCTGTGGAATCAATGGACAGCTCTGCTGGCCTTGTTTCCAGGTGATGTTCCCCCAGATTAAGTACTGTGCATCACTTTCCTTTTGAGAAATGAGGACCCAAAAGCATGCTGTAAAGTGAAAAGTGCTGAAAATGTGACTGGCCTCAGAAGAAAGGGCAATATGCTTCAGCCTTTCTCCTACTCAGATGAATAATTGAACTCCTAGTAACTGGGATTTCAGGTGGGGAGACAAGTTGCGAAATACTGAGATGAAGACATCATACGGAATTTCAAATGGGAAATGCTTTTATGAAGCATGAATGAAAAATTGGTTCAGTAAAGAGTGATTAATTTCCTATATCTGGACTTTTTTTTCTCATTAAATTATTTGGGCAATTAATTGACAATTTTAGTCATTATTATTGTGGTTTAATCTGCATTTTGAAGGTGGGAAAAGTATAGAAAATCAACAAGCAGGCTGTGTGGTAAGTTAAGGTATTGACTCTCTTGAGTTCTTTTGGACTGAGAAGAATTCAGGATGATGTTATATTAAATTAATTTCTATTTTTCTTTTTTTAACTTGGCAAGAATATTTATTCCAGCCAGGTAATTTTTAATAGTGATTTTTAAAAGACTTGTAACTCCTATATGAATTTTTGTTGATGGGACTTTTGATATGGGAAGCGTAGAATAAATTCACTCCTGCACTGAAACAATCGGTTACGTCAAATGGACTTAAATAGCAATGACAAGACAGTATGTTAAATGAAAGGAATGGAAGACATGGTGATAAAGACATTATAATTTTAAGCAAAACTAGAAATTTCCAAGGGCATGCTTCCTTATGTAAAAGTAAGAAAATACACACATAGCCAACAATTTTACAGGATTTTTCTGATTAAGGTAAGAATAACATACTTGCTGTCTTTGCCAGGGCTATAGAGGACAAAAGAAGTTAAATTGTAATAGTTAGATACAGAAAGAAGAAAAAATATACTGTTTTCTTCCCCTTTCTTTTTAACATTCAAGCATTTTATCGACGTCAGTACTCACTTGTTCTTAGCTTCCCCTACTTGTGCAGGGATGCACATCATTCAAACCCCTAAAGTTTAGACAGCTTTGTGTTGACTGTCAGTGATGATGTGAATGTTATAATTCCTTGGCTGACTCTTCACAGCTTCTAGAACACTCTTTTTTTTTTTTTTTTT
>WBNO01030967.1:35976-105807 GCA_013400575.1 Peucedramus taeniatus
TTTTTTTTTGCTGTCAGCATTAGATTAAAAAAAACAACTATAAGGTCTTAATCACAGATAAGACCCAAAGACTTAGAGTTTAGTCCCAAAAACATTTTCTCCATAAGACTGATCCAAAGTCCTAATCCATTTGGTAATTTATCCTCATATTTGGGATACTTTCAGAGGTCTGATTTACAGCTACCCCTCATTTCATTAGCCCAGCTCTGGCTAGTGAGAGGCTGGAACAAGCAGTTGACGAGTTGAAAGGCTTTGACCTGTCTTCATCATTGGAAAGACAATTCTTAGTAGAAGAGAAGCTGCGATTTCCACTCTGCTGGTTTTGCTTTGTTATCAGTTATGTATTTCAAAACACTGTAAAAAATATTGCAATGCAAATATACTACACTAGATGAGTGCTGAATAGCGTTTAATAACCCCCCGCCCCCTTCCATAAATCAGGGGAGAATCACTTATTCTTACCTGACTTCTCAGTGTGAGTTGCCTTTTGTTGTTTCATTTTCTCCTCTGTATCGTGAAAGCAGCATTAAAATCACAATGTGTTAGCACAGGTTCATATAATTGGAAAACTATTTCTATAGGTGATATTATGCATATGGTTCACAATGACAAAATAAATGCATGTCTTCAGCATCACTATCCCATTATAGCACTGTAAAACAGCATGCAGGCATTATGAGTTCTGACTGCATGGTGAGATCATGTTCATGGAAAAAGTAAATTACTGGGCCTAATGTCTCAGCTGCCAGAAAACAGCCTCATACCCTTCAGCATCTTTCAGGCAGGCACTCAGGTGGAAACCATCCTGCATCCATTATACCTTTGCCAACAGCACCTTCTTGAGTGTCTGTATCCAACAGTTAGGTATTAAACAACACAAAAAAATTTGTAGATACCTTCTAGAACTCTAGAGACTGCCTAACCACAAACATGGGTGGAGGTATCCACCTGTGTCTACACTCTGAAGATGAAAAAGATAAGGAGATGCCCAAACACATAACAGCTCACAGAGGGACATATGGACTCCCTCAGCACAATTCTCAGATGATGTGGACCCGTGTTGACGTTGACCACAAGACCTTAACTTCCTCTTCTCCAAGTAAGTTGGTTGGACTACACTTTCTAATCAAGTGGGGTTTGTTTTACCTTCCCAATGTCCCAGTCAGGTGGAAAATGGGATATTGACTTTCAGATTTCTACTCTGCCCATTTTGGTTGATTTTAAATTCACCCTACCTCATCCTTTTATAGCTCTACTCATTTTTATGTCTTTTTCCATAATTGAATTCAAGCTCCTCTCCTAATCTCTATCTTCCAACAATCACATACATTCCTAAATTCTTCTTAAATATGCTTAAGACACATTCAGACTGTATTTACTACTCCTCTTGCTGAAAGCAGTTTGATACCACCTGTCTCTGGCCCCTTCCTTTCCACTAAGACCTCTGGAAGGCATCAGATCAATGATGACAATGACTGTGTGGAGATAGGGTTGAGCAGATACCTCTTGGTCCCCTTCTATTGCTTGTTTGGTCTATTTCTGGAAGAAAATCAGTACTGACAGGGTCAAATATAGGGAGGGATAAAGCTCTCCAGCTACTAATATTTTATATTATTTGGAAATTAAATATAGCTCTGCATTGCTATGCTTTTCATTTGTTTTCTGTTATGAGACAATTTAATTTCTCTTAATTTATATTAAGTTTAGGGCACTTTTATCCCCCTTACTCAGCTATTGTTACTGTCAGTTTCTTATGAAAGCTGTGAATTAAAAATCTTGTCTCCAAGTTGTGAATGTCTGTGAAACTAGACCAGCAGCTTGAAGATGCAACTTATTGAGAGAAAGTGTCTTTTTTTCTGCTGTTAGAGGAGCTATGACATATAATAGTGCATTTCACTAATTTAGACTGGGACATTAAACTTTCTATGTACCAATACAGAAGAAAACCTGGTATGCTGTCTTTAAACAAAGGCCCTGTAACATGCACTGGATTAATGACAAATAAAAGGCTTCTCTTTCTTTGAATATTATCCTGACACTTTTGAACACTAAATAAGATATTTTTCCTTTCCTAATTCTGTTAAGAATCTACAGCAATATTTGCTTTGTAGCTCTGGGATAACAAGTCTGTGAGGAAATAAGTTTGTAAGGGGAAGGCATATCTGATTGATTTGAAAGTAGGGGCAGTGTTTCTTCTCAGAATAAATTTATTCTTGAAAATTGGACAGGCCTGTGGATTTGCATTCATCTGGGAATGAACACAGTAATTCTTTGGTATTCATTCACCTACCTACTCTGCAACCTAACCACACAGCAAATATTGGTCTGCTGATTCCACTGGAGAACACCCTGATGCATTCCCTGGCAGAATTATAGATGGTGACTGCTTGGCTTTTTCTCTGAGTTTCCAGCCCCTGGTTGTAGACAGAAGGGAAACTGAAGGAGTAGAATATCCAGACTTAAGGAGAACAGTCTCTATAAGGGAATACAGTTCAAGACATCATATGAGGAAGCCTCATAAAACCAATCTGGTCACCACATTCAGTATGAAGAAAAGCAGAGAAAAACATATGTTGAGGATAATACATATTATTTTGCCAAGAAGTCATATTTCTAATTTTTCGTGTATTCTTTTTTTTTTACCATATCATAAGGAGTCATGCAAATAAAAAATTAAACAATTTTGAGGACTTCATAAAGCTATAAAAAGTAAAAATAAATGTTATGAATATTTAAAAAAAATTACTGATTTTGAGTAAACCCAAAGCTTAAAGTTCTGAAATCTTTCATTGAAGAGAGTTTATTTGCTCTGCAGGGCTCCAGTTTTGCAGCACTACAGGCATTAATATTAATTTTTTCTCTGATGTACCTAATTTAAATGGAAAAAATAAGGCTGTAAACATTTCTCTGTGTATTGCAGGCAGTTTCAACAGAATTACATCAGGAATGAATTCCCTTGCTTTACTTGCTTTCACTGACATACACAAAACACTCTAATTTAAACTTTTCCCAACGGGATCAATATATTTTCTGACATTCCATAGTATTTCAGTCATGTGATACCTCTAAGTCTGATGACAGGAGGCACAGGAAAAATGGTTTGAAGCTGTACTGAATCAAGGTGAAAAAGGAGGCCACTGTTTTGTACAGAATGAAGCTTTTATAATTCAAGCTGTTAACTCAAGAGCTCTCCTTGGCACACAGCAGGCAGAAGCACTATTACCACCAGTGCCTGCAGATTAATACTTCCAGTCATCAAGTGAAACTCAAAACAGCCACTGTTCTCCAAAGCAGCCATTAATCACCTGAGAATAGAGATTTGATGCTAAAGGAAATTTAGGAAGCATTTTCCTATTTTTTTTTCCCTTCAAGCATCTAAATACCAAGGGCTTAGGGTCTGGAGTGTACTGTAGCAATCTCGAGTAAAACCCTAATCAGTCCAATATCCTGGTTTGTGACACAGTGCTCTGATGTTTAAGACTGCCCTAACAAGGAAATTTATTTTCCTGCTGCTATGTGGATGAGATGGGGCTAATTGTGCAGTAGGACTGATTTCATTTAGCAGGAAAGGTGAGTGGTCATGTCACCCATTCAGGCAACCAACTTTCTGGCCACCACTGTGGCCACCAAGCTTGGCTTCCTTGCTAGGACATTCCTGCCTTGGCTGAACTCACCTAATGCCAGAAGGATTCTGCTAGTTGTTAATACACAAAAAGTGATCAATGAGTTAAATAAAAAGCTTGGCCTATGTGTCTTAGAAACAAGAAGAGAAATATTTTTCCTTATCGACTCAAAACCAATAGATCTTCAGTAAATTAGATCCTCAAGGCTTCCAGGAAACTTCAAAATGTCTATGAAAATATTTAACTTGCAAGGTAGAATATTGTACATTAGAAAAATGAATGAGAAAAATACTAAATGCATAGGAGAAATAGATTTTTAAAAAAATAGAAAAAAAAAGTAATTAAATAAAGCCTGTTTGCTTATCGTTGAACACGTAAGGTTTAAATGATTTATTTAATCACTTATTCATGAGCACTTCATTTCAATGTGAAGTTCAAACAGCAGCACTTCCAGCCAAGGTCAATGGGATGTGGATGCTTGCTTTCCAGTCCCCACTGCTTCTGGAGTGGGGACTGGAAAACCACTCAGGAGTGATGTAAACTGAGCACCAATAGCTGAGTTTTCTGTGAGGTTACCCTCTTAGTCTTGTTAATTCACACCGGACCCAGCTGTGGATCCTTGAGGGCCTTCCTCCTCAAAGAACATGATTAGAAAAATCGTTTTGATTAGAAAAAATTTAAAAATTAGAAAAATTGGAAAAACATGGCTTGAAAAGGGGACCCTTTGTCCTGCTCACTGCAGCCGGTTATTACTTACAGTTTTCCCGAGTGCACAGTCAGTCCAGGATTAGTATGGCTATTCTTAGTTCATCTCCTGTTACCTTTGAGTTTCAGGAGCTGGAGGCTGACTCTACTGCAGAGAGTGTACTCAATGAGATTGTAGCTTCTCCTTTTTGGGGGGCCCACACTCACTTAATGTAATAACTAATTTACTGAAAGGGTTGAGAAGGGTTAATTCCCAGTACACCTCTTTGAAGTAGAGCAGGGCATTAAAGCACTCCTTCCTCACACTCTGGGAAATGGGTTTTTCTAATGCTTTTTACCACACCGGTGAGAAAAGTCACAAGAACAGTCAAAAACTGTGACAGCTGAATCCTTTTAGTTAAATATCACCCTCATTTTTGTTCCTCTCCAAGACACTGAAAAAACCCAATGGCACAAAGCAAAACACTTGTGCCTAGCTCAAGGAAGTGTCCAAGTTTTGCAGACCGCACATATCCTTATTAAGTGGAGCTGGGTGTAAGTGAAGGTTGCGTTACCAAACCTACCTGGCTTAGTCTGAGAGACAGGTTTTTCACGTTTAACACGTTCATGCTCTGAAAATAAGAACCCCTGTATTAGAAGACTTTTTAATTTTTAGAAGATTTAAAAAATAAAATATTCTAATTATGGTTTTAAAAGATGACTTTGTATTACATATTCTGACTAGACTTGAGAAGAATTTTTTGATAACTATATTTCTCAAGAAAATATGTTTAACTATTTTTCCCCTATAAAATTAAAATAATGAAAAGTCTTTTTTTTAACTTTTTAATGTGGTTTAATTATTTTCTGTTGATTTTTAGACATATAATAGAATTTCTAAAATTATTAATTGCTTCTAGTATTAATTGTGATTGCTATCACTGATCTTCTGTGCAGAAAATTTCTCCTTGATGTTTAATACAGAAATGATGGCAGCTTTTATTACAACAGAAATGGGGTTTCTCATAAAGAATGACAAATAAATGTTCAGTATCCTGCATAGAGGAAAAGAAAAAAAAAGCTTTCCATGTTTCCCTTTGTCCTGGATTTGGCTGGACTAGAGCTAATTTTCTTTATGTTAGCTAGTACAGGGATCCCATAAATATATTGTGAGGCACTAACAATAATGGATATTATTCTGTATTACAATATAACGTGTATGCAAGTTTGTGCTATTTAAAAACAATGTGTTGTACAAATCCCAACATTATAAGACAGAAAATGTTTCAGAGGAATGTTAAAAGTATGTTTAATTCTGATTTGTAGCTCTGAAGTCTAAGCTGTGCAACAGGTGAGCATTGCAGCGCACCAAGAAACAAATCTCTAAAACTTGGACCAGAGGCCTGGCCAGAGAATTGCACAGACCCTTCCCCATCTGTGGCCCCTTGATTTTCCCAGTGTGAAGCTGCCATGGAGACAAAGGACATCGGTGGGTCTCAGCTGAATTGGAAAATGGTTTCCATGCAAACTGGAACCTGTGAAACACACCTGGTCCTGCATTAACAGAGCGAGTCATTGAAAACCAGTTTCGTAAGTCAAAATTTTGTGTGAGTTTGTGTTGATGAATTCCCTCTTAAGCTGCTAAAACTTTGTAAAAATAAGGAAATACCTTCCTTCTGAAAGTTAAAATAACAACATTCTATATTGCCTTCGTACTTACTGTGTTCATGCGGGTTCTCTGAGGTAGCTAGAAGTAAACAAAAAAAAAAGGCATATTTTAATAATTTTGTAGCTGTGATGCAGAATTTAGTTCATTTCCTAGTGACATCTTAGACATATAAAATTTCAGTGAAATCGGTATTGAAGTGTGCACCAATTACATTGTCTCACCTACACTGTCCACCCCGGATGCATAAATGGGACACTTAGCTAAGGAACACAGGCAGCCTGAATTCCTCATTTAGCCAAAATTTGGTACAAACAGCCCTGGAAGGCTCTGCACCTCTTCTGAGGGCTGAGTCATCCTCACTCAATGCTGACCATATACCAAACCTAGGGAAACTACCTGGCCAAGTAAGGTGCTTACCTCACTTAGTGCCCACTAAGAGACAGGGCAAATTCAGACCATAAGGTCCCTACTAGAGAAAGACAGAAAATGAATTTTAGCTTGAGTGAGGAAACAACACCTAGGGCGGTCTAAAGATGAGAGTCTCTGACAATTGCACCTGCTCTATAAGGGCAGTGAATTTCAGATGGCTTCAGTGAATACTCCAAGAAGCAGAAAGACATTTGAAAATGTTCATTAACTTTATTAGGCCCCTTCTAAACAAAAGGATTTCAGTGCCGCAACTTCTAAACTTTGTGCCATTGCATTTTCTGCATTTTTCCAGAAAAAAATCCCACATGAGATAAAACTGAAAACCAAATGAATACTTTCCATGGATGTTAAGACAACGTTCCTTAGGTAAAGAAAGAAGTTGGCAGCTGTACCCAATGTCATTATTGGTTCTGCAGAAGGAAGCAAAATGTCAAGACCTAACCCTTCAGCTGGATTTTTCTTCTTGACTTTTGCTGCACAGCTGTTGTTTTCAAGAGAAGAAAGGCTCTACCACCTGCATGTCTTCTGTGTGTGAGAGAGAGTAATCCCACAGAGAGATGTGGCAGGGCAGGGGATGAGCTGCCTTTGCAATAAAACAAGCAATAAAACTGCTGCTGTGAGCTCCGAGGCTGTGATTCACTGAGCTCCTGAGCTCCCCAGCTCCCACCTGGGACAAAAACTGCTGTGCGCGTGGGTTTCTGTTCCACTTGTTTTCCCTGCAGAATAAAAACCACTCCTGTTTTATATCCAGTCTCTAACCCAAATTGTTGTTGTGCATTTAAGGAGAGAGCAACTGGAGATGGTATACAGAACAAAGTAAAAAAACCCAGAACATTTTTGTGGGTAGTAAAGAGTAAAGATACGTGGGTAGTAAAGAGTAAAGATTTTGTGGGTAGTAAAGAGTAAGTGTATATGCTTGCATCAAACTGAGGAATCAGAAATAAGGAATAAAAGGGAAAAAAAGTCTTATGACAAAGCCACATTTATTTCTATGTGTGTAAGTAAACCTTTTTGTAAATTTAGGCTCATTTAACACCCCAAAACCAACCAAAGGTTGTTCCCCAAGAATTATAAGCTGAGGCAAATTCTATTTCAATTGAGTTTCTGTGAAATATGTCAGAAATTTGTAGAGGAAAATAATTTTTAATTGTGTCAAAAGACATAGTGAGATATGCTCAAGTAATATAAATTTCAATTTTCAAAAGGGAATTTCACAACAAATACTTAAATTAAATCTGAACATTATGCCAGAGGCTAGTATAATGACTTACACAACTAATACAGAATATTGTGTCATAGAACTCTTTCAGTAATCACCCAAAATAATCAGAGCTAGGCCACATATGAACAGTGTTAATGTAAAGACTGTCTGCTGACACTGCTTAACAAATTTTACAAGCAAACATTTGTAATAACATCCTCATCTAAGATCTGACTAAAATCAAAACAAAACCCTTACTCCTTAGCTTTCCAGTGAAGCCAATACAGTTATTTCCCCTTTTATGCTGGTAAATATCAGTCACAGAGAATGTTTAAAACAAGAGGAACTCAGCTAAAGTCTGGTCCCTGAAGTTTGTGAAAGTATCTCTGTTGTCCTTTTCCATCTTTTCTGTGGAGGCATTAATTAGACAAACTTGTATAATGTGGGCATCAAGACAGATTGAAGACTGAGATTACTGCTATCTGTGCTTTGTCTAAAAGTCCAGTTTTCTTATTTCTGGCATAACACTCAGATAATTCTACCAGATATTTTGATGAAATGAAGATATTCTAAAGTTAAAAGTCTCTAGAGTGTTGGTTATTCTAAAATATATATATATATATTCAATAAAAAAGCCAAAAGGAAACACCAAGGTGAAATTTTGAAATGGTATTTGGGCCATAAACATAAACCTATATGTTTTACTAACTGTGATTTCAGTCAATTCAACATTAATGTTATCCTTCTTGTGTGCCATTATCTCATAAAAAATTCAACTCAAATAACTTACAGACGAAGCAGAAAGCTAAAAAATGAAATCCCAAGGCCATTAGATTAATTTTTGCAGTATCACAATTATCTGAAACATGGGTACCTTGATTTTTATTCTACTTAGTGGAAACAGCAACATGATAGTCCAGGTCAGACTCTGAAAAATGTTTGATGATACATATTATTTAGCCTAAAGAGTGAGAAATTAAAGGCTGTGTGATGCAGCTCTGGGAATCTCACACACTTCATGTAGTATCTTGCACTGAAAGTGCAAACAAGCATTTTTGTTTTGGCCACTGATGACGAGAGGGTGTTGGGCTAAATCAACTCTTGGTCTCATTTCAAATAGCTGTTCTGATGTCATTAGCTGACAGGACTATCTACTGGGCAAAAAAATACTTATTGTTCACAATGGTAGAAAATTCAGTCTTAAGTAAGTGTTTTATCTTAAATAACTTGTTTAACACTTAAATTGTACTAGAGGAGGAACAAGGTCAGATTTGAATCAAATGAAAACAGTTGGATTTTTGATGAAGTATTTTAAGCTACATAAAAACTGGATCACTGAAATTATATGGTTCTACTCTCAGCAAAAATTTGAAATGTCTTTTCTGCCATTCTAAATTAAACTTGGAACACAGGCTTCATAGATATTTTGCTGGTTTACACTTCAATTTTTTTTGACTTTCCTGCTATTCTGAAGGCCGCAAGGGTATTAATTACATATGGCATATTTTTGTAAATTAGATTCTGATATGGGTTCAGAAAAGAAATCCTGCATTTTATTGAACCATAAATTGGTAAGGATAAAAGCAGAATGTGCTTTTTGACTATAACGTCTATTTTCCATCTGGGTAACAGCGATTTGCCATTCAGACAGCAAATACATTTGTGAGTGTGCACATTCTGTAAGAAAAGAATATGCTGTGCAGGAAATAAAAGCAATGACAGAAGTACTTGTTTTAGTTAATAAAAACAGAATAATAACATATGCTTCAGCTGGGAAAAAAATATTTCCAATTAGATAGTTACAGGTGTATTATAAATAAGAAATTTACTTTCTATTAGACTAAGTAGGAGCTTGGTTTATTTCCCATTAAAGACAGCACAGAGATTCTTTACCATGTTTTTGACTGGACATTACATGAATACACAACACACACACAATGTTAATCTATAACAACATTATAGGCCAAGAGAGATCAAGATCAACAGGAATCTTCTAACAGAATTATCAAAGTTTGAAATGTATACCTTCCAGTTTATGCATCATGACAAAGTTTGATTTTTTGATCAAAAAAAAAATTGATTTCCTTATTTGAGTTCATTCTCCCTGAACTACAGACAAACAAACTATTTGTCCTTTGGACAAATTAGTAGACATTACTCCTTCCAAACTTAAGTTTCAAGAACTTAAGAGACCACATCATTGTGCATAATTTAAATAAGACAGTTTTGGTCTAGTTAGGTCAAGGTTTTTTAAACTGTATTACAAAGAAGTCAAACAGAATAAAATATATTCCTTACATGTCTCAGATAATAAGTTCGGAAAAAAAGGGGATTATTAGGGCTTACCACTCTGTTAGGGAGCTGTTTCCTAGATTTGTGAAGTTATTGTCTGTACTCTTTGTCATTCAAAGGAGAAGTCAGATGTTAGCATAAGTTTTTTAGATCGGCAGACCTGATCCGTCATATCTGCCTGTGTCTTACTCAAGTTCTTCTGGCTAGATGAGCAGCTGGCAGACTGTGTTGCAAAGCCAGTCTACTGAGCATATGTCTAAAAAAGTGACTCAAAAACAGATTAGCTGCAGCAGGATTCCTAAAAAGAGAATGGCTTGTGCTCATCCTGACCTCTGCTCTACACTAAAAAATTGTCTTGACTGAGTATGACCAAGAGTTACCCCGTGGCTGAGTTAAAGAAAAGAAAGCAAGAAGTGTGTGGTGGTGGCATAAATAGGGGAAGTTGATATATGATTAAAATACACTGCATGCTGTACGAACCTTGTCCTCACAGGAACTCTTAATTCCCTACAACATCCATTTTACATTTCTGGCTTGCTTTAAACCTAGTATTTTCCAGGATATTTGTCCAGGTTCCTAAACATTAAGGAAATATTATACCACATTAACATTACAAGTATGAAAGGCTAAGTGATTAAGGCTGTCTGGAATATTTGTAGAGAAGCAGAGAGCTTGATCTTCTTACTCCTACTCTTGGTCTAGGAATGCTCCTCTGAGTCTGTGCATCTCCACAAACTTCCTTGGATCACTCTATCAGCAGTGGCTGAAGGATGGTAATAGGAAAAGCTGTTAAGACAAACCCTCCTAAAATGCCATGGTTTTCCATTATCATTAATACTTAACCATTAATATTAGAGCCTGTAGGGCATTCACTTGCAACAGACTGATCTTCCTATGCCACTTTCCACTAAAAAAAAAAGCTGTCAGGCTGCTCTCACAGTTCTTTCTGCCTTATTTTCTCTACCAGAGCAGCCTAGCCCAAGATATCTATCTGCTTTCCTAGAGCTGCCATGTTTATGTCCTTGTTGTTTGGTTTGTTTTATACCTCAGGGCTGCATATTGAAAAATGAGCTGACTCTTGGTTTGGAGGATTTTGTTGACTTTGTCTAGAACAACTTTTTTTTTAAGACTTTTTTTTTAACTGGCAGTTTAAGAGTACTTTATATAACAGGGAAAACCAAAAAGAAATAGAGAGGAGGGAAGGGAGAAACTTTATCATGGTGTAAATATAATAGAAGTAGCAAAGAAGTAGAGACATTTCCAACATTTTAAAATGACTTTTAATAAGAGGAATTGCTTCAACTTCAGTCTGAGATGCATGCCTTTAGGAATCATCAGTAATGATCCCAATCTTTCTGTTTTCCAGTTTGTCACTAAATCAATAGAAATGCACTGGGAAATGTAAGTTGTTGAAACAGCAATCTTGCATGATGGCACTGAAAACTAATATCTTTAAAGTACTATAAGTCTTAATATCCCAGGAGGACAAATCTTCCATTGACAAAGCTGGAAAGAATAAAATTTCAGTCAAATGTAGATGAGGTACATCTGCTGCATTAATGCATTTCATCTTTAGGCACGTGTCGTGAAAGACCTGAAGAGCTTCCTCTCAATATCATCCTCAGCTTCTGACGTTTTCATGTGCTCTTCCCTGAAACTGTGGGATGGGAATATACAGATGAGGGAGAGTATGCTAACGAGCTTTCACTTTTAGAAATATCAGTTTTACATTTGCATATAGCTAAGGCAAAACACAGTGGAGCTTGGGTTGTCTTTATTGCAAGATGAATTATTGACTCACAAAGGGCAACTGAGTGAAATCAGGTAGACTGAAGTTTATAGGATGTTAGAATGATTTTTCAGAATATAGATGTTAGTTTGTGCAAAAAATGTCCACCACTCTATATGAAAAATTTGAGTCAAAAATAGCACCTCCTGCTGATATTAATATTCGTTATAATTGAATCTTCAGTCATAATGCCTGTTATTGGTGAAAGCTGGCAAACTAACCCCCCTGGGTCCAGATTCCATGTAAGCACTTTGAAAAGGAACTTCTTAGTTGAGGTCCTTCTTACCTATGACTGGATTTGTAAAACTATAATAATGGCTGTAAATATATTTACATATATTATTAAATAAATGTGAAATTATAATAAATTAGAAAAGAATAAAATCATTACGGAAATCTAGAAAAGAAGAATTTTGGAGGAGAGATTAGTTGATGTAAGGGGAGGAGAACAATAAAAATTAATTGGCTTTTGAAAAAATTGACTTTTCCTGGTGTGCTACTCAAATTAAAATGGTGATTAAAGTAAAGGGCTAATGACTAACTTCTAGAGGCAGAATGTACTGAACCACCTTTGTTCCTCATGAAATGCTACTGATCACTGCTTTGGCTTTAATTAGAGTTTGTAAAAGTACATTTCTGCAAATGATTTCTGCATAGATAAGAAAAAGAAAGGTAGATTGACACTAGAAGAACTATTCATTCTGGAATTGCATCTGAACAGAATAACTCTGAGCATTCATTTGCACACATCTTTGTGCAGAGCAATAAAGTAATAGTTTATTCCATGGGGAAATTTTTAGCCAATTAAACGTGTTTTGTGGATATGCAGGTGTTCAAGCATATTATGCTGATTGACAGATGTGTTTCTGACATGATGCCAATATATGTGTTATACCTAACTTACAGTAACAACACAGGCCACCAATTACACAGAACACTCTTTCTTCAGAAGTCACAGCTGTTTCATAATCATTAAAACATCCGGTTTTTGGTAGCAGGGGCTGAATAAATTACTGTGGTACTTTATTGCAAGTAAGAACAATGAACACAAGTTGTAATCATAACTGCAATTCAAATGCTATGCCAGGTCTATCAATATGAATAATTCTGTAGGTGTGTTATTATATAAGACTTAAAAGAGTGTAATCTCAATTTTACATTGAATAGATTACAAAGTTGTAACCAATGTCAAGGTCTTGGTTAAATCCTACTAAGAATAAAAGTATCAGAATTTTTTTAAAAAACATGGATGCAAGGTAGCATCATTAGTTTTGTGTGCTTCAGCTATAAGTACACAGAGGTGTTAGGCAGATAAACATGGAGATTTCACCTCACTGTTAAACTGTCTGTGTTAAATATTTGCATTAGATCCTCCATCTAAGTACAGTGAAAATGGATATTCAATCTGTTATTAAGATCTACAAATTACTTGCTCCTTCTTCTCACTTCTCTTTCAATGCCATGTTCTTAAAAGAGAGGGAAAGTTGTTAATTAGCAACAAACAATCCTAATATTCATTGACATTTGTTTTCTGTTCTTGTTACTAAACCTAAACTATGTTCCTGTTATAATTAAGTGAGAATTATAAATATCTCCAGAGGGGCAAGTAACTGCATTCTGACACAGATACAAGACAGATGAAACACTCTTTGCAGATGCTTATTTCTCTATATCAGCCCTAAACTGAGACTAGAGTGAACAGTTTCAATGTAGATTTACAACTTTAGACATCTAAATTTGCTTGAGGTAAAGTTTCTTAATGATTACATTAATCTGAGTATCTAAAAAAATTCTTAAATTTATGAATTCAGTGAAAAGTCATGATCTTGAGACATTCATTCCTCTATCTGCTTATATTGAATACGTCATGTATTATGTCACTGAAATATCTGCAACATGGGAAGTTCTGTCCATCACTAAACAGAGGTTGTACAGATCGTTAAGTCTCATATAACCCTGTAAAATAGACATAAATTATTTATATCCCTAAGATAGTTGAGACAAGGTAAACAGAAGTCAAAAAAATTTCAGTTAACTAATGTAGTCTTTTCAGATATTTTTCTTTATTTAATATAAATTATCTGTTCATCAATATTCCTTGAAAATGCTAGGGACTTGTTATTACAGCATGGGAAATCAAAGCTCACCAGTGCATGGGTAGCCATCTATTAAATTGAAACCATCTTTATTCAGGAGTGGGTTTACATTGAAAAACATCTTGTTTGCAGTTCAAGATTCCTGTAGAGTGTTCTTCAGTAAAATCACTTTATTTAACTCTTAATCTGATGCAGGATGACAATATTAACTGCAGTTTGGAAGATCCTTTGGGCTCCATCTTGTGGCTATTTCAGTGATTGTTACCTTTGAGAGAGCTGCTTGCCTTCACCTGGTCAAAATATCACTACTAATTTCAACAGTAACTAAGTAATAAACACAGCTTATGGCTATGCTTATTTTTTTCATATATAATACAGAATTTTTAACCCCATTTTAAGAAAATGGTTTTAAAAGTATTTATAATGATTTGGGGGTTTTAATCCGTTTGTTTAGGACTAAAAGTTTTCTTAAGAGTCTGTGTAATGCACTTTGCAGTTATAGAATCAGATAATCTACTTTCTCATCCTTTGACTCTTGTTAGAAAATGATGTAATGAAGCTGTGATTCATCTTGAACCAGTGGCATCTGCAGCTGAGCAGAAATCCCATGCTACCATGACCATTTGCTTTATGAATAAGATGGCTGACTTCCAGTTTTTCTGGTCAATTACAAAACTAAGCAGTTCTAAAATCCCCCCATTTTGGTTTGGTTAGTTTTTTTTCAGTTTGGAAAACATCTTGATTTTTATATATATTGAAAAGGGATGTCACTGTGCCTTGGCCACTTTATTCCACACTCTGTAAGCAGAACAGCAGTTTCTAAGCCATACAGTACCATTACAAGGAGTACTAGAAGGAAATTGTTCATTACTGAATTGACAAAAAGATCTAGTTTGGAGCTTGAATATACATGGCTTGCCTATTTTCTCCTTTTGTCTGATTTTAGCTGCACTTAGATGATGTACATTTTTACACCATGATGCATTTATTGAGAAAAAGTCTAAATGTGATCCCACATACTTTCCTGTCAATTTATTTTGATGAAACTTATCACATAAATGTGATTTTCATTTTGCTTTCTAAAAACTAGTAAATGAATTTAAAAGCAAGGTGTCAGAGTGTCAATGCTGAAAATCAGAATGGGAGTGCTGCTATTGACAGGCAACCAGCTACTGCATCTCACTAACAAGTCCTCATAATATCTGACTGAAGGCAGTCTACAGAGCAGATGAGACTCTCAGAGATCTTGAATTGGATGTGCTCTCAGAAGCAAGGCAGAGTTTGTTCTCTGTCTCTTGCTCATTAGCTCCAAGGAGGCTGGAGAAACCAACTCCCTGGCAGCTCAGGCTCACGAGTCACTTTCAGCAGTGAGAGTGTTCTTACACGTACTCGTGAGAATGAGCAACCACAGGGATCCTCTCACAGCTGAATCCTGTTTGGTCCACTAGAAACACAGATGTAAAGTATCTTTAAAAAACAAGACTTTATGACACTGACTGGAGAGAGAACTCACTAAGCTTACTTGCTTGACATCCCCAACTTAGTCCATGTCCTCTATAGTCAGAACTAAATGAGAGGTATGAATTGAAATAAGAAATTCCACTTTATGTAGAACTAGGAAAACTTGAAGTTTTCTTTGATCTGGCTCTATTCCAAACAAGGATTTTTGTAACACTGTAGTTATAAAATATTTTTGAAATATGAAAATACTCTTTTGGTTTATAGAAACAAAAATACTTATAAATATTTCTTTCATTTAAAAATGGCAATTAAATGTGAAAAAAAGCTGAAATATTTCAGCATGTTACATTACTGTTTTCTGGACATGCCATGCAAATTATGGGATTTATATCACTTCATCAACCCCTGGGTCTGTTTTAATTAGTTTGATTCCTTGCTCACATGCTTTGAATTATTAGCAAGAGTTAAAATTTTTTGTGTACTGGCAGTCAGATTTGCTCTTGGGAAATTTAGGAAGTGCCTTCCTCATGCAAAGGTTTGCTGTCTCTTGCCCTTTTGGAATTGACAACATTTACACATTTCTGTGACAGCTTCTCTATCCCACACATGTTGAAAGAAGGCATAACATGAGGCTGGAAGGTAAAGCTGACCATTTTCTAGGACTTTGGTCACAAAGTCCTAGAGACCTAACCTTTGAAAGAAAAATAGTGAACGCCTAAATTTCAAACATTAATTATGCCTCAAGATTCCTGTTAGTATCACCCATATTTGGAGAAATCAGCACAATATGTAATCTTTCTCCATGTTAATTTTGTTCTTTTCTGTCTCTTGCCAGCTCCTTCAAGTCTGATTTATGCTATGCACAGAATGTACCATCGACTGAACACGTCATTCCTTCTTCTTCTCTTTTATGATGGCTTGTCACTCTGTATGGCTCATTATTCTTGTTTTTCTAGATGAGGGATATATTTGAATAAGACAAAATAATTGGAGAAAGCATCATGTAGAGTACAGGATCTGTGTGCTGTATGATCCACATGAGGAACGGTAAAGTGCTGTTTGAACTGTGCTTGCTACTACCACAATATATTTTGGATAATGAGCCAGTCAATTTAGAGCACTGCCTGGCTACTTCTATTATTTTTGCAGCTGTGCAAAAAATACTGTATCCTTAAGCAAAACCAGTGAACATTACCCTTTTTTATTGCCAGTCAGAGGAATACACATGCAGCCCAGAGCAATTTCTTGTGACAATAGAATAAGCAGAAATAAATAAAACCTTATCATATTTGGAGTTAGCTAGTAGCATGCAATATTTTCCATGTGGGGCCTGCAGAGAGGGGAAAGCTGGATGAGAAAGCATGGCAACTAAAGCAGGACATGTGCATTTTTTGGAAGAGTTCTTATTACTTCTTTCCAGTTTTTCAGTTTAGTGCATATCTACTAAAGGTAGGAACATCACTGAACCAGTTTTCCTTAGTCACTGGAAGATTTCATTTTTCTGGCATTTTTTTTCACTAGAACCACTACCGTTCTTGCTGGAAATGTTGGTTATGATCTCAAAAAACCAAAGGGAGGTTTAATCTGAAAAATAAAGGGATGATAATCATAAGAATGACTAAAGCTGAATTTCAGTTCATACTTCTATGTTTCTGTGAAATAGGTTGGTGGTAACCAGCAGGATGAGATACAGCCTGAGCCAGGTGCATGAAAGTAGCCTACATGTACTTGTTGCAAAATCCTTTCAACTAAGAAATCAAAGGAAATTTTTTTAAGCAAAAGAAATATAGAAAAGAAAATGAAATGGAAAAATCGATCTAACTTCAAAGAATGTTCATGAAAAATGCATTTTTCAATCATTTTTGTTGGGGAAGATTATGGTTAAGGGGGAAGAAAATCCTAGCTGGTGAAAAATGAGTATTATGTGTTTAAAACAAATTCCCTTGGTGTTCTTCTGTAAAAGAATGGGCCCATAATCTGACAAGGGTGAGAGAAGTAGCACCCTTAACAATTACCTCATTCTTTTCTTTCCATCAAGGATGTAGCAGTTCATGTTTTTGAACACAGCAGACATTTTGATATCTGAAAACCAATGGCTCCATGAGTAGCTGCCAGTTTTCTGATTCTCCCTGCTTCATGTGCTACCTTTCACGCCTCAGTTGTTGCAAATTAATCTTTGGACAAAATATCCTGCTTGATACCTATTAAGCATGGTTGTTTTTGATAACTGAAATTAATTTTATTGTTCTGTTAAAGACATGAAGTGAAATTTTGGCCTCAGTGGAGTGAATGGGAATTTTGCCACTAACATCAACACAGCCAAGATTTCACTCATGAGCTGATAAAACAGTTGAGACAATTTTTTTTTCCAGTTCAGTTAACAGCTCTGTACAGCGACAACAGAAAAAATAATAAATTAGTAGGACTGAAAATGTCTCCATGTATAGACAGTAAAGGTTGGCTCCATTGTTCAATTATTTGAATCATATAATTTCCAAATGGCAAACAACATGCTTTACTCCCCCACCAAATCTCTCATCAATAATAAAGAGCTATTTTTTTCTAATTTAATAAAAAAAATCTCAAATAATACTAAGAAATATATGGATATGTTCTGAAAATGTTCCATTGCTCTATTTAGTGAGAAAGACAAGATTTATAAGCCCAGTACCCAATGATGTTGAATAGGTTAAAAAAATACCACCTCAGTGCAAAAATTTCATTATTTTTGCTGTTTGAATAAAATCAGAAAACAAGGAAAAAAAATTTAACTCAGCTAATCTTATTCTGAAAGGCAACACTATACATAGATATTTAGGGTCACTATAGTTATCTTTAAATAATAGTAATATTTTAGGCTCTGATTTAGGGCAAATTTTTCCACTAATCTGTTAAAATATCAGAGAATGACTTCAGCAAAGGTTACATGCAAGCTACAAGAAAAGAAGAAATTAAATGTGCCTAGAAAAGCAACTTCTGCAAAGAACAAGCAGCCAGGTCAGCATGCATGGTGCATTGCAAGTTTTGTTCTCTTTGACAAATCCTAACGTGATAACAAAGGCCTTTCATTTTCCTCCCAGCCAGAGTGATGAAGTGTCTGATACTGGTCTGTATTGGCCTGTTTCAAAAAGGAGCTACCAATAGTGGAAATGACAACAGTGTTATCACAGCAGGAGTAGATAAAGTTGGCTGATGGTAGCACAGGAGGTGCTGTATGTCATCACAATGCTGTACATCATCACAATTGTATCACTGAACGAAAGAAACACTTCTCACAGCAGTCACAGCCTGAAAGACATTTCAGTCAAGGGAAAAGATTGATTTACCTTTCTTCTCCCCTTCCTTTTTCACTGCAGCTGAAATAGAAACAAAAATACTGTTTTCAAAATTAAAGTTAATAGGAGTATCAGTAAAAATACTTCAAATACCTATATGAGTCTTTGTGTACATGTCTCAAACCACATATATATTATGCCATAAAGAAATAAATTTCTTTGCCAGATGAAGAAATTGAAGCGTTTCCTCACAGACACCCAGCTCTGCTATTGATGAGAGCAAATTCCAGGTTTGTGCATTCTCACATGTAACTTTAGTCATGGTCATCCTTCCTCCCAGACATTTATAATGGGAGAGAGTCATAGAATGAATATTTCAAAATCAACAGTGGAGGGGGAGGATAGATTGAAATGGCACAGCATAAAAGGGTAAGAGGAGTATAGAGAAAGGTAATGAGACATCATTAGTTTAAGATAAATGTGTGCTTTTTTGCTATTAGAAATTGTAGTATTAAAACTATGCATAAAATAAGAAGTAAAAAACTACCTAAAATTATCTTTCTAAGCCTCTGTAGAATATCGAGACTTTCAAGACCTGATTATCCAGCAATCCCACAGCATGAGTTTTGTGGGAAGGAAAATGGGAAAGAGACTGGAAGAAAACTGATAATTTAAAATTTAAACCAAATTTTAAAAACCTGGAATTAGTTCCTCATTGGAAGCTGTGATGTGTGCCCAATACTCAGACTCTGGAGACAGAATAAAAATCCCCTAAAACTCAACCCAGTATTCCAATAAAACCTTGCATACATCTACAACAAGTGCTGTGAAATCATAACAAAATTGTACTAAAAGGGATGAGGTGGCTAAAAATGAGGGTTGCCTGCATTTACAGATGACTGCTGCAACCCTGACTGAGATGAGCCAAGGTTATTCTTAAATCTGTTCAAAATCCATGCACTACCCATTCCTCAGCCTACATTTATAGGACTGAAACTTCTAAAAATGTAGTTTCAGATGTTGCTTTCTTTTGAAATGTCTGTTAGAAGTGGTCTTAGTAAGCCTCTGCCGTAGGCTAGCATTTGCAGGCAAAAGAAGAGAGAGGAGTTAAGATTCAGAGCCTGTACTTCCCAGAAAAGGGTGTTCAGCACCCATCTGCCAATATGAATGGATCTGATGTGGCACTGGAACTGGAAATGAAACAAGAAGAAGTATAACTCTGCCCTTCACTGGATAATGTGCCCAGGTGCAGGAGAGAAATCACGGGTCATGAGGTCAGAATAGGGTAGACACTCCCTAGTACTTTCAAATGTTTGCATTTTGTGTGCTGATCTCTGTCTCTTTAGTGTTCTTAAAATGAGAAATCATTTTACTTCAAACTGTTTGTACATTTGGATAAAACAGATGAAGAAAGAACTGGTTAAACCTTGAATGACTAAAATGCTACTTATCAATGGCCTGTGGCAAAAATATTCTGATTTCAAAGATTTTTCATGTTTTCTCCCACTTACCCTTCTTTTAAGAATTAGATAAATTTTAAGCATCTCAAGAATGTGCTCAAAAAAAAAGGTTTCATGACTAGGATCAGTGAAAAACTGGCACAAGGTTTCTGGGATCTGGTCCTCTTTGCAATCACTTCCCTTTTTTAGGCAATGTGTGTATCAAAGCTGTGCTGTGCTCATTTCACAAGCTGTGGTTACAGCAGATTGAGTAGTTTTTACCCCCAGAGACTGCTAGAGGAGCCTCAATAGCCTTTGAAAGGCATACTTACATAGCCACTTGCGGTGTGTTGAAGTGACTCCCAAATCAACAGAAACCCCAAATATCGAGACTCTGGGAAGGGCTTATAGGTGCAGTGCACCTCTGGGCTCCTCCTGACTTCTGTGCTGCCAGCTTTTGGGATGAGGCTCACGGTGCTTCTGTTCCCCAGGCAGAGCCAGGCCCCTCCATGCCTGCCGCTGCACTTACGGCTGGCCAGTGTCTGCTGTCATGCTATTATATCCTGTTGGGACATCTATTGGAATTTTCACCTTGGCCACAGTCTTTCTGATGGAATGTGCTGTAAACACTCAACAAATCTCATGAGACTGAAGAGGCCTCATTCTGACCACTGCAGCCAGTATCATTGCTCTGGTCAAATCCTGCTGCCCAAACGTAAAATGACAAGGAATAAATGAAAAAGAGCAGAACACCATCCTTTACATTGCTCTTTCAGAAGTTGAGCAATGTGTCTGAATCTGAAAAGCAGCAAAAGGATGGATAGTTTACCCAAGGAACTTGGTTTGCTGGCAATAAAATGTCAGATTACCTGCTGAATAATGTATGGCAGCTAGGGAGGGAAGGACATGAAATAGAGTGATGAACTAGAAAAGAGATGCTCCAATACGAGATGCTCTTGGCCGTGTGCTTTTTACCCTGATTATTTGGAGAAAGAACAAATTCTTGAATCAACTTGTTTTGCTCTGTACTGATGAGACTTGTCTTGTAGTCCTTGAATTAGAATTTGCTAAGGATAATAGAGTCCTCTTTGCTATTCAAAGAGGACTCTATTATCAGCCTTAAATCACAGTCTGTCTTTTCTAGGCCTATCTAAATCCAATCCTACTTTTTCAGTTAATGTAGATAGTATACAAAGCAAAACACATTTATCAAGAATATACACACCATATTCTGGAATTATAAATCTAGGTTGATAACAATTCCAAAAAAAAGAAATTAGCATTGTCATATTTTAGGTTTTGTGAATAGGTTAAAAAAATCATTGCAAGCCATGGAGGACCTTGTTCAATTTTTTTCTTAATGTAGGGTGGGAAAAGAAAGGTAAATTCCAGTCGTGGAAAGGTCAGAAAACTGTTATAATGCAGTAAGAATTTTCAAGGAGGAAAAAAATTTCAAGTTTAAGATTGCTCTGTTGTTTTGGACTTTTGTCAGAAACTTGAACCTTGATCACCAGCAGTCCTTCAATCCCATACATAGTGGTGTTTTCAAAGGACTTTTTTCTGAGCTGTTGAGCAAACACAAACCTTTCCAAAATCGTAAAGATATCTTGAAAGCAGCAAAAATCTTGAAAACACTGGTTCCTACTCAAAAACAGTCCTATTTAGCTTTATGACCCAGCAATAGCCAGAAACAGATAAAATAAAATATCTAGTCTAAACTGTCATAGAAGTGTCTTCTTCTACAAATTCTCCCTTTATTTTCTTATAAGAAGCAATTGGTTTCCATTCTGAAACAGAAAGTTTAACTTTATTTCTAAATTTGCAATAATTAATTATGAAAACTACATTTTCATACAGATATCCAGTTCCTCTGTGTCATTTCAAAAGAGCCCTTGACTTAAATTTATGATTTTCAGTCTTATCATGATCATACTAATTAAATCTCAGAGGAAATCTTGAATCTTTCCTGTTTCACTTTGTATGAGAGTTTTGTTGTTTTTTCTAGCCCACTTCAATGCCACATTATCATGTAAGGGTTTTGTACACAACACTCTAGACAAGATGCAGCCTTAATTTATGCAATAGCTTTAGAACACTATATGCCTTTTCCCTAATGCATTTGCATATGGAAGAAAGTTTTTCACTGACTTCTCTACAACAATACTTTGGTACTTTCCTGAATTTACATGGTGAATTTAGAGATAAATACTGCTTTAATATTTTCCCTTCACTACATATTTCATTCTATTTATTGACACTAAATTTCTTTGACATTTTGCTGTCTGTTCACCTCATAAATTCAATGTATCAGAGCCCCTTCTGATCCTGAATTCTTTAACTGATTTTATCATCTGAAAATTTCATTACATTGCTATTTCTATTTTATCCTCTTAATTAAGGAATATGACATGAGTTCAGACATGGAATCATGAGCAATTATTCTGTCAACAAGCTGCAAGATGAAAATTAATCAATTGCTCTCTGATTCCTAACGAGATATTTATTTTCTTTAATACTCTAAGTCTTAGGCAGCAGCTCCTTGGTTTCTGCAGTAATTCCTATAATGAAACTTTATAAAGGTCTATTTAAACCATTAAGCAAATGCTGTGTTTATTAATTTATTAATATATTGTAAACAGTTATTACTAAGACTATTTCTAGATACAAAGCAGGCTGAAACTCAGTGTTTTTCCAGATATTTGGTTTTGTTCTTAATTTAATTATGAATTCACCAAATTTATGACAGATTTAAAATTTCTGAATAACTGGATTAATTTAAGTGTACTTGCCCTGACACGGTAACTGTTTTGTCTGAAAGTAATTGAAGTTTTGACTAAGTTCTTATATTTATTTTGCTTATAAACATGTAAGCTGTGGTGAAATGAGATCAAATGCAAACTCATCCCACGTGTCAGGTACTCTGTGATAACTGCTCATATGCATGCTGTTATGCTGAAGTCAAAACCACCTCATGTAGACAGCTACAGCAAAACATCTGGCATTCACTGAATTGATACTGTCTTTGCCCATCTCACCATAAATTGTCCATCTGTTCATAGCTTGAGAAGAAGATATTGTTTTAAAATATTTAAGAACCATACAACGTGATATTTCTCTCTCAGACCTTCCTAGAAGATATTTTCTTTCCCTCTTTCAGTCTTTTTGAGTTCAGAATTTCTCTTATTCATGTCAAGTGAAATCTTACTCAAGTTAAGTAACTGCAGTTAAAAGAACCAGTACAGTGAGTATCAGAGCAGAGAATTTAGCCTTAAAATTGGCTGGAACATCTGTTATTTAGAATGATTCTCATTCAGTAGTGGCAAAAACCTTTCCTGCCCTTTTCCTACTCTGGTCCAGATTTTAATGAACAGTTTTGGAGAAATAACCTCTTATTCAATTATACTCATGCATTTTATCACTAATGGGCAAGAATAATGTTACAGTTGCACTCCCTCATAACCTGCCTATTCCTTTTGCCTTAATTTGTAAGACATAACTGCTGACCTACTAAGAAAATAATTATTCTCTAGATAGCTCCCAAAATGTTTACAGTGTTTTTCTCTTTACTACCAGCAATGCCTTAATGAGAATACACAAGGATATTGTCTAGAAGGACAATGTTCAAAATCTGAGTTGATTTATCAGTATTCACACTGTATGGATTATTAACCCCATGTCCTGAATCTGGCTACGATAGGGTTAAATTTTACAGTAGTCAGAAGGGAGCATAGCCAGGACCCAGAGGTAATTCTATTCCGCGTCACATCATTTTCTGGGGGTGGAGGTAGAGATGGATTCCAGATTGGGTAGGTGGTGGACAGAGAGGTCAGTTGTTGGGGTGTCCACAGGGAACATTCGCATGTGAATCACTTGCTTCTCTTCTTGTACACTCTGCCATTAATATCATTACTGTTATTGCTCATTGTCTTATTTCATTGCTGTTTCCAGCAAATTCTTCTTATTTTGACTCATGATCTGAACCTTTTGGGCCTCCAATTCTCCTCTCCAGCCTGCCCCAGTGGGGGAATGAGGAGAAAGTGACTGAGCAGTGCATGGTTTGGAGTGTTCCTGTGGGAACACTAAATTGGAGAATACCATTCCTGAACCTCCACAGTCCTCTCTCTGTAAAGTCGCTTGGTAGAGGTGGCAAGAGTGTGATAATGTTCCTGAGCAAGTTCCCTTTGACTATGTGTGGAGCCTGGTCCAGTGTAATTGGGGCCATAAATCCAGAGGGACTGTGACACACTTGAGAGGTGAGATTGTGTGAACCTCATGAAGTTCAATAAGGCCAAGCTCAAGATCCTGCACATGGACGGGGCAATCCCAAGCACAAATACAGACTGGGCAGAGAATGGATTGAGAAAGCCCAAAGGAGAAATATTTGGGGATGTTCGAGGACAAGAAGTTCAACATGACCCAGCAATATACATTCACAGCCCAGAAATCCAACCATGTTCTGCGCAGCTGGGCCAGCGGAGAGAGGGAGGAGATTCTGCCCTACTCTGATGAGATCCAGCTGCAGTACTACATTCAGTTCTGGGGCCCAAAACTTGAGAAGGACATGAGGAGTTCCAGTGAATCTAAAGGAGGCCATGAATATGATCAGAAGGCCGGAGCTCCTTTGCTATGTAGACAAGCTGAGAGAGTTGGGTTTATTTGGCCTGGAGAAAAGAATTTTTTGGGGACACTCTATAGCAGTCTCCAATAGCTGAAGGAACCTACAGGAAAGATGGAGAAACATTCTTTACAAGAATATATAGTGAATGAACAAGGGGAAAGGACTTAACTGAAAGGGACTAGGTTTAGATTAGATATTAGGAAGAATTTTTTTACTGTGAGGGTGATGAGGCTCTGGAATAAGTCACTCAGAGAAATTGTGGATGACTCCTCCCTGGAAGTGTTCAAAGTCAGGTTGCATAGGGCTTTAAGAAACTTTGTCTTGTTTGATGTGTCCCTGCCCATGCCAAGGTGGGTAGAACTAGAGATCCCTCCTAATTTAAACTATTCTATGAGTCTATGAGAAAAATGCCAATAAAACAGAATAAGCCTGATTCTGTCAGCTCTTGAGAAGCACATTGTCTCAGTCAGAGAGAATCCTTGTTTCTGATCTAAAACAATACGTGAAACAATAATATTATGCATCAAGAATTTTGATTTATTGCATAAACATGCAAAAAAAAATTTAGACTCATTTCTGGGCCCCTCACTTCAAGGAGGACACTGAAGTGCTGGAGTGTGTCCAGAGAAGGGCAATGAACTTGCTGAAGGGTCTGCAGCACAAGTCTTGTGGGGAGCAGGTGAGGGAGCTGGGGGTGTTTAGCTGGAGAAAAGGAGGCTCAGGAGAGACCTTACTGTTCCCTACAACTGCCTGAAAGAAGGCTCTAGGCAGGTGAGGGTCAATCTCTTCTTCCAGGCAACCAGTGCCAGAACAAGAGGACATATCCTCAAACTGCACCAGGGGAGGTCCAGGTTGGACATCAGGAGGAATTCTTCACAGGAAGGGTAACTAAGCACTGGAATGGACTTCCCAGGGTGTTGGAGTCACCATTTTTGGAGGTGTTCAAAAAAACAACTGGAAATGGCACTTATGCCATGGCACTAATGCCATGGTATAGATGACAATGAAGTGTTCTGTCTAAGGTTGAATTCAATAATCTTGGATGCCTTTTCCAGCATAAATGAGTCTATGAGTCTGTGATTTTGTGAATCAGAGGACTTTTCAGGATGTTATTAGGAAGTTCTGGTTGTACCAGCATGTAGCATCGTAGCATTAGTATTCCCTAACTCCAGGAAATACCTGAAGTATCTGTAGATATACTTTCATTTACAAATCTGTTTTTACTACCAAAAGTGTATTTCTACATACCTATTGCAGGTAAATATTATTCAGCTTGAATATTTTCCTTAAGAAAAAGTAATAAAAAAATCAAGTATCAAGCAATGAGGACAACTTAACAGTTTGTAGTTTGCTATAAAACGTACCTCAACTTCATATGATCTACTTTTTGCACTTAAAATTTTAACTCCCTTTTCTAATTTGGTGTTTGTTCACATTATGTATGTTACTTCTGTTCTTTTTTTTTTCTTATTTTCCAATGTCTATTAAAGAATATTTACAGAGAAGTGCTGGCTCAAAATGGGAATTTTATACCTGCCGTTATGACTCAGTCTTGGTTATATATGTGTCATTATCTTAGCCTGACTTTTAAAGCTCTTGTATTTTCTTGAAGTATTTCTCACTGACAGTGTGAAGTAATGATGTTCTGTAATAGATGGGTCATTTGAACAGGCTCATATTGAGATTTTTGTATACCAAATCTATCTACCTTACATTTAGTTCTCTATTAGTCAGGATTTTATATTATAATTCTACCTTGAACTTGTGTGAATTTGATTTTCACATTTTAGAAATGTATTTATTATAACAAAGGGGTTACACTGAGGCCACTTCTGTTCCTGCAATTTACACTGGATTTGACAGATTTCTGTAAAACACTGCTATTTCTCAAGGCATTTTTGGTTGGCTAGTTTAACCTGAGACGTCCTCTGAGGAAGCACCCCATGTAGTCTCAGTTGGCTAAAAAATGAGAGTGCTCATAAAGGTGACCTCCTGCTCACACTTGGTTACAGGGCAGTGGCCACAAAATTTCAGGAATACTTTTCCCCAGAGAGGCTTTTCTCAAACTGTCTGCCTGATGTATGTGACATGTCACTTATCATTGTTAAGAAAGAGACGGTTAGTGATGCACAGCATCCCACATGAATGCTTAAAGCCACTTTATGCATTGGGGTTACACTCTTCTGACAAAATGTCAATGTCTTGTCATGCATATTCAGCATCACTGAGTTAGTTGTATTTGCTTTTGGAAATGTTGTACTTGTTTGAATCCCAGAAGCTAAGAAATAGAATATCTGTCACATGAAACAGAAAAGACAGAAAGAACTTTTAAAAACCTGCAGCCACTGAGCTGAACTGCCTCCAAAGGAAGATTGCATAAGATTTGCTGTGTCACGAACTTTGATGACTAGCAAATTACTGAATCCTATTGTTGACATGAAAGTGGTGTCACTATGCATGAGTATGTAACCTGAGCTCTTCACACTCTAGCTCAACTTTCCTACTCAACTTTTCTGTTGTGGTCCTGCTTCAGGGCCTTGAAGGATCTATAGTCCTGCTCACTGGGCAGACCTAAGACACACAAGACTTAAGAAGCAGTTGGCCCAATCATGTGTCCGACAGAATCGAATCCAAATATTTTAAGTCCTTATAGAGTCAGCTAGAGTCAAAGAGAAATGCTGTCCCAGGTGTGAGATATCATTTGTTCTCAGTGAGCTGTGCAAGGCATCAAGCACACCCACAGATGACATACAAGTCTGTATGCAATCTGGTGGGAATAACTGAAGTGGGTAGTGGTCATGTCGCTTGGGAAGCTGGCAAAGGCTGTGCAAACCCAGGGCTATCAAACGAGTTTGACAGAGTCCATTGCTCATCCAAATACCCTGCTGTAAGTATAAAACCAATCAATTCTACTTCAGACTTCACCCACGCTTCTTTAACAGAACAATCATAGGTTTCTCTAATGTGACCTTAAACTGCAATGGAGTTAAACTCAGCATACTGCACACTAAATATTCAAATCCTCATTCTTGTGTTTTGACAAGCAGGAAACTATAAGACTGTAAGACAACACAACAACATAGACTTTTACCTTTCTTACAGTGTTTTAATCTGTAGGTCAAAAAAGGCCATGTAGAAAAAAATCTGTGTAAAAGTTCATTTCAGAACATAGCTCATACTTTCTACTGCCATACCATAAGAAAAATCTTGCATATGTTCTATCAGCTACTACAGGAAGAAGAGTTAATCACTTCTGGGTAGTCACTTTCTTTTTCAAATATACTGAGCATAAACCACTTCCTGTGCAACAGGTGGAATTCTACAGTGTTTAATTAAACATGTCCTTTCTTGAAATAATTCAGTTTTGGAATTTGACAGGAGCTGTTATTCACCAGTTGTTTCACTGTCAGATAAAACTGAGTAAGTGAAGTCCTTTTTAAATACTTATTCTTTGTATAGTTGGGTGGGTGTTTGACACGTCACTGAAGCTAATTCATTAGCATTGCAATTAAAACAGTTTTACAGACGTGAATTTGTTCTTTACAATTCTTGATCTTTTGAAGTAAAAGATTCTTTGAGTAAAAGATAAAAAGGATTTTATTCTCATTATCACTTAAATAAATCAATTTTCCAACCAGATATATTTATGAGAAGAATTAGAGAAGAAACTCAATTATAAGATCAAGAGTCAAATACTTAAGGGTCTAATTAATGTTTAACTGTTAATTAACCTAACTATGTTTCATAGACATTTTTGCAAGAACCTGACAGGAAGACCATAAGCCTTGTTTGCTTCAAGCTTAAAAGAATAAACCAAGTTCTATTAAGCCAATAATCAAAGTATAAAAAATCTGCCCACACTTAGAATCATAGAATTAAAGTTGTAAAAGACCTTTAAGATCAAGTTCAAGTGTTAGTCTAGCACCACCACAATTTTTTACTGCTAAACCATGTCCTCAAATGCCATATCCATCAATCTTCCAGGAAAGATGACTCCAATACTTCTATGGATGGCCTCTTTCAACACTTTCCAACTCTTTCTGTGAAGGGTTGTTGCTCCCTGTTGGCTGAAGTAAACTAAATGGAATGGTACAATAATGTGTCCCTATTTTTCTAATGCCCTGGACCTTGAACTGACAATTCAGGTTCATCTACTTTGACTACTACAAGTAGTTTCAGACTATTCAAGCCCTAGTTCATTTTCTTAGAAATATAAAATGGTTTGGATTGGAAGGAACCTTAAAGATAACCTGGTTCCAACCTCCCTCCCATGGCAGCAGGGTCATCTTTGACTAGGCCACATAAATCAGAGCCCCATTTGACTTGGCCTTGAACACTTCCAGGGGTGGATCCACAACTTCTCTAGGCAACCTATTTACCAACCTCACAGTAAAAAATTTCTCCCCATATCTGATCTAAACCTACTCTCTTTCGGTTTGAAGTCATCCCCCTGTGTCCTGCCACTACATGTTCTTGTAAATAGTCTCATTCCATGTTCCTTGAAGACTTCTGTCAGCTACTGGAAGGCTGCAATTAGGTCACACCAAAGCCTTCTCTTCTCCAGGCTGAACAAACCCAATTTCCTCAGCTTTTCCTCATAGGAGGAGTGCTTTATCCCTCTAATTATCTTGGTGACCTCCTCTGGATTTGTTCCAACAGGTCCATGTCCTTCCTGTGCTGGGGACCCGAGAGCAGGATGCAGCACTGCAGGTGGAGTCTCACCAGAGCAGAGCAGAGGGAAAGAATTACTTCCTTTGATCCACTGGCCACGCTGTTTTTGATGCAGCCCAGGATGCAATTGGCTCTCTTGCCTAGAAGAGCATATCGATGGCTCATGTCCAACCTCTCATTCACCAGCACCTCCAAGTCCTTCTTGACAGGGCTACCCTCAATAGCATTTTTTTCTGGTAGCACTTAAGCCTTTACTTTGATTCAGAATGATACAACTACGCAAAGTAATAGCTGATTTCTGGTATTCTGCTGTACACTAGGTGAATTGCACTGAAAAAATTGTAAATGTTGTCTTTCATAACTTTGTCAGAGAAAATATTGTCTCAGTATTTCTAGTATTTCTTAGGGAAACTCTAAAGATAGGAAGCAGTATTATTCAATTATCTGAAACAGCTTTCAAAACCGACTGGAAGATTTTAAGATTGACTACTACATTCCCATGACTTAAATAACTGCTATTAGCTAATAAGTTATTACATATTTTTATCCATGGTAAATTATTTACACATTTAACCTGACTGCTTTATAATGAAAAAGTGACATTTAATCCACATGCAAATAGGATAAAAGTAAAACTAAATTTTCTTTAAGTTTATTTGATATGAATAAATAAACCTGAACACAGTTGGTTAAGTATAATTAAAGTGCCTAAAATGCCTAGTATTTGAGATATACTATCAATTGTAATTTTTTTTTTGATGGCTAGTGCTGATATTTCAATAAAAGAAGAGAGAGAAAAGTGCAATTAAATAATATGTAGAAGAAGTAAAATGCAATCTGAAATTACTAATTTAAATAAAAATAGAGTGAGACAAAATCAAGAAAAAGAAAATAAGTCGTCTTGGCTTTAGAGTCTACAAAATACCACAGCTACAACTTGCTTGTATAGCCTCATATGCACCTGTAACTTGTTCAATCAGGTAAAAAGAATGTTCAGCAGCAAAGGATGCCATTCAAGGATATTTAGGAATAGCTAACCAAAGAAACTAGGATTTAATAAGTGACTCCTGGCACAACGGATTTATTTTCTCAACTGAAACTTATGTTAAGGTTTAGTTCAACTTGGGATTGTTACCTTTTTCCTTAGGATTAGTTGAAGCCTTAATTTCTTTTCGTTTTGAAGAATCTGAAAAAGAAATCAAACACAAAAAATTAAAGGAGAAAATTAGCAACATAAACATACACTGTGCTCATTAGTACTGTAACAAGTGTGCATAACACCAGATCAGCCAAATGCATAAAAGAGATGTGTTAAGAATTAGAATTTCCATTTAATTCAATAAAAGGCACAAACTAAAGTTGAAAGCAAACCAAAAATAATTCCCATTAAATTTGTTGGAAAAGTTTCTGTGGGTCAAACCATGCACTCATTCCTGTGCAGTCTATCATTTCAGCCTGTCATGTGCATTCAGTAGCAGCTCTGTTACTAATTCACTCAGAACAGACTGGCACTCCCACTGCAATATTGGCTGTTCAGGTCAGACAGAAGTTAAAGAACACCACAATAACAAGTGTTATGACTTTATTATTTCTGAATCATGTCAGACACTGCTCCTTTCAATATATCAGATCTTTTAAATGAGAAGAATCTAGGTTTGGTCCCTTTTCGCCAACAGCCTGTAATTTAAAATATATCAAAACTACACTGAGATACCAGCAGAAGACTTGTTATTTGCCAGCCACATAATTATAAGACATTACCTTTTTCCTTTAAGGCTGTTGGAGGCTTCACATCTTTTCTTTTTCCAGTGTCTAGAAAGAAACATTTAACATTTATCACAAGTCAGGTTGGGGAAATAAGATGACACTTGAATAGAAAGCAAGTCAAACAATTTGATATGTGGAGAGCAAAAGAGATGTGATAATTAAATGGATTTAACAGCATGGAAATAAAGAACAGGAAAAAAAAAACAAGGTCATCCATTTATCTTTCTAGTCTTGGATATGCAAAATAATAAGCCTTCAAAATGTCATTAGTTCCTCCGAATTTTGAGGAAACTGTGGAGCCCTCTCTCAGGCAAGCAATGAAGACTTACTTAAAAAGAAAACAGAAATTCTACAGAGCAGTTGGCATCAATGATTTTTTTCTTTTGCTGAACCCAAATAAAAAATTAATCCACATTGGTATAATTGAAATATTAGGAATGCTGCTCTTGAAAGCCAGAGACTTCTGATAAAGGTAAGTGGGAGGTTTTTTATTCAGGAGTGACAAAAGGACCAGCTATGCATTCAGGACTCCGATACTCTTTTAATATTGAAGAGGCCATATGGGTATTGCCTGTGAACAAAATTTCACTTCATATGTACATATAGCCTTTTAAAATGACAGGCACACTGGCTATAAAAGAAAAACAGTCCTCATCCTTCAAACGTACATTCATATATTTTATGTCAAAATGAATAGTCCAGGGACTTAATTGTATCTTTAATTTTTTCCTTCAGCATATGACAAAATATTAAAAGAGATGAGAAAACCCCCCCTGATATTCTAGTTCTCCCTTTCTAGTAACTGACAAGGCAGAAATCATGGACAAAAAACTTAAACCAACCAAATCCCCAAAAAATTCAGGAGTTAGCTAAGCACAAATAAAGGAAAATTATGATCTTCTTTTGGTGCCCAGGTGAGATACAGGGACTGACAGCAGTGGCATAGAAGAGAATTCTCAGCCACAAGGGATGTCCTGGCTTCATTTCCTACAGATTTTACAAGGAATAATACATTCCTTGCAGAAGTGTGTCATTTTGTTCTATATCTATTCAGCAGCCGTAATCTGGACTGCATTGAATATCTCCAGCTTCCAAAAAAATTGGACTTTGTAACAATCTGGGTTATCAATCTGTGACAATCAGGTGTGCTGTTCCAGCTCAGGAACCAGTACTGATAGCCTTTGCTGTTTCGTTTAAATTTTTCAGCTGTTTCAGTATTCTCCAGAAAGAGAGTGTTCGATACACATCGCATTGCAGCAAATAGGGTTTGCTCCAAACAGATGCTATCAAGCAACCCATGACCCTGTGTGAACAGTTAGCAGTGGTCTTGCAGCTGAAGGGATTAGAGGCAGAGATGTATGTGCCCACGCTACCAACAAATTAAGAAAAAATCATGTCATATCAGTCACTGTCAAACACCTGGATGTGTCAGTAGCCTCAGCCAGTTTCATTCTCAGACACCCACATACCTGAGCTGCAGCCACATAGACCAGATTTAGTCTAGTTCCCTTCAAGTAATGTTACTACTATGGGATTTAGACAACTCATTTTTGACAGGCTAACATCCAAAAGTGGTATAAAACTAAATTTTAGTATTTCTCCCAAGACGTAAATTCATATATCCACATTTAAAAGAAGCCCAGATGGTTTCTAGGGATCCTACTGGGATCTGTACAGCACAAACAATAAAAACAATATAATGGCTAAAATAACCTAAACGAGAACCAGGATGGGTTTGGTTTTCCACTTCTATATACCTACTCAAGAGCTCTTTCTAGGTTGAATAACTGTTCTGATATTAAGGTTTGGATTTCTTCACTTACCTTTTTCTCTGAAGCTCTCTGGATTCTTGGGATTTTTTCCTTTCAGGGAATCTGTAGGAAGATAATTATGTTTCTGAAACTTAGAAGATAGGAGTACCCTTCTACATTTAAAGGAAAACTCAAGAAATATTCAAAAACCAAGGCTAAAATTGTGAACATAAATAGATGCAAGGCTTGACCTCTCTTTATATCTCTAGAGACTGTCTCATATTTTTAAGGTGCAATAACGTTAGTAGCAAAAGCAAGAACAGAAATTGCTCTTGGTGACTGTTTGTAGAGACCATATAGAAGAGAGAAATTTGAAAGAGGAAAATGCAAGCAATAACACAGGATTAGGAATTCTTGGGTCTTATCCAAAATTTCATGAAGACAGTTTGTGCTTTCTCTGTCTGAAGAATATATCTTTTGCCTCAGTCCTTCAGGGAATATGCATTCAGGGTCAGCAAGCACAGGAAAACCATACACTATTTTGTTTAAAGAACTAATGTCTAAATATTTTTTTCAAGCAACAGTCTCTTGACAGCTTAAGAGTACTTATCGGGGAAATTAGGAGAAAATAGTTTTTTCCAAAGTGAAGAAATAATTTGATACGCTTTTGAATGTATGTGGTTTGAGTGAAAGAATATCACAGCCTGCAGAATGCTAAATAGACCCAGCTGCATTCCATCTGACAGGATATAGCACCTAAACATAGAGAAAAAACCCATGCCATTTATTCCAAATGAAAGCAAACCAAATCTTCAGTAAAACAGAAAAAGCTAAAAGAAGACCCTTTACAAAATAATTTTAACTCTGAACATCCTCCTGGCTGCCATGGTATCAGGAAGTGATCCCACTTATCCATATGGATTTAAGTGTGAATTGTAAAAGAGAAAAATCACTTCCAGGGTGGCTGAAGCTGTTGGAGAAACCACGCTGCACAGGGATAGGTTATGAAATTAGGAGCCTGATCTTCACAGCAGTGGGTGGACTTCAGGGGACTGAGAGAAAACTTCCAGTGTGAAGCCTGAAACCCTCTGAAGTAGCCTCTATGTTGACTATATTAAAAGACTTGAGGCAACAGCTGCCCCGCTTGACCATTTTGGACACCCTGGTGATCTCAGTGATCAGCAGCCACTCTTGCAGCCACAGCCACAGCCACAAATCTTATTCCTTGGGGGTTTTGTGCCACATGCCCATGCTGTTTTTTTGCCAGCCATGTACCAGATCTCCTATAATATGTAGCTCCTAAAGAAGGTTCAGCATTTTTGAGTGGTACAACTTTTGGATGCAACTCTCAGTGCAGGACACTTTACACGGTGCACCAAGTTCCCCACCCTCTGATCCAGGGGTACTGAGATCACCAGTTCTGTTTTTCTTCCAGGGAGCAGGTTTTCATTTTCAGAAGTTTAAACAGCTACTCACTGATGACTTTTCAAACTTCTGCTCTCAACTGACCACTCTATTGCTGGTCCCAGAATGAGAAAAACATAAAGCTGGCTTAATGCTTTTCTACTGCATTCTACTCCAGGGATGAAGCTGGGTCAGGTTAGAAGATGGTATAGAATGATGAAGCAGCAGCAGTGTGTGATATCCTCAGGATAAAGATATAGTTCTCATGCAGATGACAATGACAGATAAATAAATGGAAATAGAATGTGAACTGCTACTGCTCACAATATAAGTCAATTTTTAAGGGGAAAAAAGGTATGTTACAAGTTAAGAAGAAATATGCCACAGGCAAGATATTATTTCATGTTACTTTTGCATTAAAGGAAACGTAAGTATTGCATAGCAAGTGCAAATCAGCTCATTTGTTTCTTTAATGACAGTATACTATAACATATATGGCAAGAAAGAAATACACACTGCTGACTTATTTCCCCATCAACCTGTACATAAGAATAAATAGGTTTATTATCCACACATAGTTGACATAAGAAAATATTCAAAGACATTTCAGAACATGTCAAAAGTAAAAAAGAAGAAAAAAGCATTTGTTTGGAAAATAAATCATGGAACACAAGGTGAGAAGGAATTTATGTTATCTATACAGGATAAATGCTGTCAATAACAGCACAATGCAAATATCCTAGAAAAATCCAATGAGGAGTTATATATGAAATACTATGAACTTTTAGTGCCACTGTTACACCCTCTGGATGAATGAACTTCTACTCTGGTTAGCTGGGTAAGATACCTACCCAAAAACCATGTGGCAAATTATAACTTAGAGTTTCATTGGCCTCAAGTTATTTGAGTATGCTTATGTCAGCAGAAAATCAGTTTTTATATTTGTGAGTACAGATGGCCTTCTTTACTCTTGGTTACTGCAGGGAAGAGCTGAAAAGCTAGTTATAAATTCAGACAGAGTCTTGAGATGTCCTGTATCACTAAGAAGTGAAAAATATATTATTCCAGTGTTCTCTTTAACTACTCTCAATAAAATCAAGCTCCAAGACTGAAGACATTTTATTCACCTCATAAAATAGATAAAGTAACTTTGCAGGGTTATGATCTATAGAGTACACCTCAGCAACAAATACAAATTCAGGGATTTATTTTTCCTCTTTCTGCTTTAAATAAAACCACTATGCTTCAGTTTATGAAAAATAGCCTGCTTTAGGATAAGGTTTTTGGTCTGGACATCATCCTTGTTCATTCAAACTCAGCCCATCCTTCAAAGGGAATGAGGTGTGGCGATACCTCTTTTATTGCATAAGGTGCCAGGCACACATTAATCACCGAGAGTATTTAACACTTCACCTAGAAGTGTTCCTTTTATTTAGTTTACATGGATGGTAACAAACTCACAAGATACATAAATAGGAAGTATATGCAGTCTTAAAAATCCTTATTTTCCTCTGTCATTTGATATATTTGTATTTTCCAGGAAGATTCACTTTAAGAAAAAAATGGCAAAACACCAAGTTGCAAAGAGTAAAAAGAAGTCCCCAGTGACCTGGTCAATAACCTTTTCAAAGGCCCACTCATGAGGCTTGAAGAGGTGATGGAGAGGGGAAGGAATGGCATGCAAATAGGCTTTGATTCATTTATGAACCACAGTTTGGGGAGATATGATGACTGAAACGGGGGACAAATAATGTGAAATATATGTTTATGCAGCACAGTAATAATGCAATAAGAAAATACACATATAAGAAAGGCACCAAGATTACTAGAAGCTTCTCCCCACAGCTTTACAAGTTGTCCCTATAGTCTTTGATGCTGATACATTTTCAACTGAGCTCTACAGCTCACTAATCAGCATCCTTGTTTTTAGGCACAGGCACAGAATGATGCCGGTTTGATGCCTGTTATGGGAAATAGTGGTGGCTGCATCAGCAACAGCTCTCAGGATCTGAGGGACAGGCTCAGCTGGGCTGGATATCAGTGCTACTGCAGGGGCTGAGGAGCCTGTGATGTCTTTACAGATATATTCAGCAGCAAGTTTTCAGCTGTATTGATATTTAAAAGAAATTCCTACCTGCTTTTTTCTGAAGGTTGAGCGGAGAAAGTCTAGCCTCCTTTGTCATGTTAGAAGGACCTGTAATTACTAATTACTAATAACTTAGTAATTGAAGTTGTTGATATGTTAAACATGAGCATAGGAGACAAAAAGCAGTGCTGGTGGCCACACTCAACAAAGGACACACCATGAAAACTTTTTCAGGGCTGGAAAACCACTATTCATTTGCTCTAAAGAAACTCTTATCAAAGAGAAAAAAGTTTTGGGTCTTCTCTCATTTTTCTCCTCTCCCTGACTCCCTGTAATCCTTTGAAAGGAGCAGCAGGCTGAATGCCTGTGCTCCATGCAGGGATAGAGGGGGCAGAGTTGTCACTCAAGCACTTCTTTTAATTTTCCAGCACAGCATCATCAGGAAGACACAGATTATAGGCAGTCTTAGGAGAGAGAGGGCCACAGGACTCCATAGAGTTCTAGTCCAGATAAGTAAACTTGTATAAATAGGGTATGTGTACATTAGGAGTAGAACACACACAGAAGAACAATATATGCACCATAGAATTTGCAGATTACCATAATTTAATTTAAATTTTTTAATAGAGAAGTGAGTGAATGAACATAGCTTCTAGGATTTTGAAAATATGTCTAGCAATAAATTATTCCTCCTTTGCTGTATATGTTTTTGTCATCTTTCAATACTGCTTGAATTGACTTCTTCATTCAGTTCTTTCTTTGAAATCTCATAGAATGACTGTAACTTGAAACAGTTATAGACTAAAGTCTATATATTGCAGAACATATCTATCTATATGTAGCTATAGACTTATAATCGTTACATACTATAACTTAGAATAAATATTAACTTGGCTATATATATGGTAGATCTTTATATTCTGAAGATGTCAAATAAGACTTATCCATAAGTAACTTCTTCCAAATAAAGTTATTTCTAGAAAGGAGGGAAGAAATGTGTAAAAAGCACCCAATAAAACAATTGATGAAAGGAAATTTAACTGAGTTAACCATCTACTCTGATCAAATTGCCAAAAAAAAAAAAAAGATAAGGAATACAAGAAAGGTTCAGACTACCTCTCATGTTGCAGATGGTTGACCAGATGAAGCTCTGGGGTTTAGCTATAACTTTTGCAGAGAAAGCATGTTTCCCACTCATGTGCTCATAAACCTTACTTTCTTCCTATTTTGTTCACACATTTGTGAAATTATTCAGATCAGAATTTATTAACTGGCCCCTATTTAAGACTTAGCATTGTTCAGACTTTCTTTGCAAGGTACTTAACTATTACACAGACTGGTTTATGATATTGATTTAATTAATTTTGAGAACTCTGAATTTTAGTTGTCTTGATATATTCTATTTATATTCCCCCCGCATTTTTAATGCTATAGATCCTGTAGAATATTTTAAATAATAAAATTTTGATTTGTTAAAATTTATAATGAGAAAGACTGATAATGATTGTTAAAAAAAAATCATCTTCATTCTACTTTGTGTGGTTTTAGCAAGTCCTAGATTTTATTACGTATTCTTACCTTTTTCTTTTAAAGATGTAGGATTCTTTCCTCCCTTTTCTTTAGCATGTTCTGTAAAAAATAATTTATTACTCTTCAAGCTAGAGTGTTAAATGGTTGACATCTAATGCCTCCAGGATAATGATTGATTGAATAATTGGTGGTTTCTAACTGACACAAGATACCAATTAAATGTGCAGCACAAAATTAATTTCCATCAGTTTTAGCATGCTCTCAAAGTAAAACCACAAATTTTCTTAAATTTGATGAAAGTAAAAAGATAATTCAAAACTTATTTCACTTTGCAGGTTGTAATAAATGTTAGCAAGTGTTCTTAAATTCTGAGTTTAGTCTTCTAAATTTTCATAACTAATGTAACCATTGCTCTCGTTGCACTTCTAATTCAGGTAAGGCCAATTAAGTTTCATCATAAAATTACTGAAATGGTATTATGGTTATAAATTCCTAACTAAATCATACTTTAAAAAATGAAATGGCAATGCATTCCAAGTTTGGGTTTTTTTGGATGCACATTGATCTTAGAGTTATATACAAATTCATCTTGCCATGTTACCTTTATCTTTTGTGGCAGCTGGAGATTTCAATTCTTTTTCTTTTCCAGGATCTGTAAAAGAATTAGTCACACCAATAAAGTGACAGTCAGAAACCACAACTGACTGAAGCAATGAGATTTAACCAGAGGAGAGAATGAAGCATATAGATCAAGCAAGAGACTAAAACTATATATTTTGAAGACATGGTTAAAAATTGAGTTACTGGAAGATTTGTACAAAATTCACTGGGTATCATTCAGAAAGCTTAGTCCACAAATTTTTTTTTTTTAATTAATTATTGTAGATTTAATTATAAAATTTGCAAACTTCAGCTTAGCATAAGACAAGGACAGTTTTTCAGTACTTTTCTAAATCAGAAAGGTCAAAACTGATGCTTTGCCAAATTTGACTCATTGGAGCTGACTGTGGCCTACTTCCCTCATCTGGGGTTGCCCATTCTTGCTGAGCAAGGCCAAGGGTCTTCTTATTGGATCAATTCTTTTCTAAAGGCCAGATGTTGACCAAAGTGAGTGAGCAACACAGCAGTGACAAATAGCTGAGCAAAGAGTTGCTTTTATTCTTCTCTGCAGGTAGAGAAGATGGCTAGGCCACACCAGCTTTCCTCAAGGAAGGGGAGTCCCCTGAACTAAGCATAAGAAATAATTTGCATCAGATGGAAAACAGAAAATAATTCAATTTCATACAAAATGTAAGATCATTATTCTGGACCGATGAAAGGTCTCCAAAGTCTTCCATCACAAAATTAAAAAGGCAGATAAGACTGTCCCAAAACAGTCAATTCAAAAAGATCAGAGACTTGGATTTTGACTTCCTGCATTTTAAGTAATTTAACCACCTAACTGCTGGTTAAACTGTTTTATACAGGTTATCTGAGAAATGCTAATAGGTGGTTTCTGTAAAAACTAAAAAATACTAGGTTCTCCATCACATATGAAGCAAAAATTCCTTCTCTTGAAAGACTCAACAGCAATTTAGTGCCAGAAGATATTAAAAAAAACTGTTAGAAGACCCTCTCGGTTTCTCCACATAGGATAAGAAGCCAAGAGTTAGTCCTGATGAGACTCCTGATGAGAGAGTTTGTGTTTAGCAGATGGATGCTACGTTTAGTAGATAGATATGAAAATTGTATAAGCTACAGTAGGTAGCTTTAGTGGTAATTGTTCACTGCCTTAATGACACACCGTTCACAAATTGTCTCTTTTATTATAAAAACATAGATTGTGTCCAATAGTGATTTATCATGATATCAATAAAGCTTGTTCATGGTTTAGTATTTGTCTCTGACTAAGATAAATTGAGGTCCTGTTGAATCTGAATTGAAGGAATCCATAAATAATAACTTTTTATTTATAGTAGAAATAGCCATCAAGTGGAAAAACCTAATTTGCTGTTGACATTGAAAGACCTCTTCTGTTGGGACTGATGTCAAGAGATAAATTTTTCATTATTTTTTTCCATCATGTTTATAAAAAGGCAATACTAGATACTTCCATACAGTATAATTTTTAAAGGACAAGACTCGGGAAAGAAATCTGTTGAACAAGGTCAAAAATGCAATTTTATTGAAATAAAGCTGTCTCTTCTATTCCTCATTACACCTCAGATATCTGCTTCAGAAACTCCTGCTCTCCTGCTTTGACCTTCATGTTTTGTACTCACCAATTTATTATTCAGTCCCTTATTTTCAAAATGAGAAAATACACAATTTACTGCAGATATCTGTAGGCATATTTGGTGGACATATTCAGACATATTCATAGTCCATAATAAAAAAATAATTCCAATTTTTGAATATTAAGTTAATCACAGAAGATTCTGCAAACAGAAATAAAAATCAGTGGGAAGACTGAAAAACTTTCTCTTCTGTGCTCATGCTTAATGAAAGATTCCCAAGAGGTTTCCTGTTCAGTTCAATAGTGTCTAGAAAAAAAAGAAGACAGCTGAAGACAGAGCTCCAGCCAAAATAAGTAATTTAAAGCATGACATAAAGCCTTTACTTTCAGAACCCCGCCAGTAAGAAATTAAAGCTGTTGTACACCTCCATAATTAAGAGCAGTTACCCAAACTCTTGGGGAAGATGTTACTTTAATGAGTAAAACTATAGCTTACTTCCTTGTTTCATCTTTGGTTTGTCTGGAGAAAGAGAAGGGAAAGGAAACAAAAGTGAAAAAAGAAAAGAAAAAAGAAATGTTAGAATACATGTTCACATGGAAAATTTTAAAAAATATAATAAACTAATGAAAATGTATTTAAATGCATGTTGACCCTAATCCTTTAATATATCTTGAATCTCCACTGTCTCTTGACAGAGTATGTGAATAATGTTCATGGTTTCCACCTATTGCCTTTCATACACACACAAAGAACATGAAACCTCCTAGTCTGATATGATCTTTAACTGATAGCAGGTCTCCTATCTTGGTACTGTTGGATATCACCAGAAAAAATAATTACCTTTTTATCATCTTGTTTAAATATTAATTCTCAGTAAAAGGCAGTAACTTCTGGAAACCATCTGATATTTGATCATGACATTTTTTAAACAAATAGGTCAAAGAGTTAAAATTAAGTGCCTTCTTGCTCAACTTTAAAAATATTACCTGTAGTTTGGCTTTACAACTAATAAACGACCATTGAACCGAGATGTTGCTACACTCTTTCAGCCCATTTCCAGATGTGGGGGTTTGAGGTCAAGGCTGCAATAATCACTAAAACCTTTGTTTGAAACAATGAAGTTATGTCCTGGTTGCTAGGAAATCCAGTCTCCAACACTCCAGATTTTCCTGCCAGTCTCCTTATACTGTTTTTCATAGATTGCAAGTCCCTATTTTTACCAGAACTGAATCCCTCTACTTTCTGAAATGTGTTCTGATGCAAAGTACTCTTCTGTGGGTAATATAAGTACATGGTAATATTCAAAAAGCATCCAGAAAGGTTTCTCTTTTTGCCTGTTTGTCTTTGGGTGATCAGTGTGTTGGCAGCAGCTCCATACATATAGGGTGCAGAAATGAGAAGCAGAGGAAATTGCTGTGTTAAAGTGTTTGTGCTCACTTCTGTGAATCAGAGGAACTGAGCTGCTGCCAGCATGGGGAAGTAGCTGCAGAAATAGTTGTGACAGACTACATGTTGCTCTTATTCCTTTGACTTGGACACACTGTATAGTGTGGGGAGACAGTGCTGCTGCTGCTGCTGCTGACTGCTGTCATGGGAATCAGTTTGCCCCTCTTTTGAGTTCCTTGGGCATCACAACCTGTGGTTTAGAAAACCCTGCTCCATGCCAGCCATGTGAAACTACAGTTAGTACTGCTCAGTCTGTGCTCTTTATGGCACAGTTAAAATGTTTGGCAGATAAAATCCCAACTAATGGTGGGGCACTGTAGAAAGGACAAATCTTACAGCAACCACACACCTCATTGCTGCATGAGACAGACAAAAAGAGGGGAAGCAGTGTGGATGTCTGGAGAAGCACTTGTGTGGCCGTGGAAAATAATGTGGAGATACCCAGCCTAACAATGCCTGAAATCTAGGCCAAGGCCCGCCTAATTATAACATTTTCCATGACAACTACCAAGCAGCTGACAGCTGCTGCAGGGTGTCTGTGCTGGCTTGAGTAATTCTGAGTAAAGCTGAAGCTGAGAAACTGGAGAAAAGGAAGGGATAATAGCTCGACTGACCAAAGCTATGCCAGTAAACATGTCTTACACCTTATACTAAAGGTTACTGGAAAGTTCATTATCAGGGCTCCAGCTGCCAATTTGAGCATGAGTAAATATGAAAAACACCTCAATCACATAAAGGAAGCCTGAGCTGATAAGCTTTGGGGATTTAGACCCCCTTTTTATTACTTTGCTTCTTACCATACCAACCTAAAAAATAATGGACTGCGTTTAACAAGTGTACAAGAAGCAAGTATGCAGGATTTAATGCTGAAGGTAATAATAATAATAACAATAATAATAATAATAAATAATATCAATGTATATAATAGGAAAAGACACATCTTTAGATGGTTTAAGGCATCAATCCTTCTCTTTTTGTGCTCACTCAGTGGCTTGAGTTTTGTTTTGGCCTTGGTGTAGACCATTCCTTGGTATTGGAATTGGACACTGGATATAGACTTTGTGTCCCTCTGAACTATGTGCCATCAGCACCTGGTTCTTGCAGCCTTTCTTCCTTCTGGTGTTCCCACTCAGACATTCCCATTCATGCCTCATCCGTACCAATCCTAAGAGTTTGTGAAAAAATTCTATAAGGTCTGGTCTCAAAAGTTTTTGAGATTCTCTGCAGTGGACCTTCGTGACTTTTCATGGGGCTGATGTTTCATCTGGGACAAGCAGAGTAGCTCAGCTGACTTCAGAGGGCCTCTGCCCCTCTACTTCATTGGAAGTTTCTTTCTCAGACTGAGTAGCAAAGGCTGATTCCTGTCCAGGCTACAGGGGCAGGAAGCTTCTTGCAAGATCAGTGGGATCAGTGGGACACTAGCACCAGCACAGAACCCTTCATCTGAAGTGGGCAGCTGTCTACCTGAAGCTTTTTGTTACGGTGGTAGCTTTGTGGAAGTGGGACAAAGCCAGTATTAAAATGGAAATTCCCTTTTTCTCTGAAAAACACAGCAGAACTCTGAAAAAATACTGGTGAACCAATGGATTTAAAGGTTGCTGTCATCCAGCTCTCTGAATCTGAGGTTATTGTTTCTGTGCCATTGTGTTTTAAGAGAGATAGCACCAACATGTTTTGTTTTCTTTTTTACCTTGCACTGCTGCCTTTGTTGCTTTTCCTTCTTTTTTTTCAAGTCCTGCTGCAAATAAAAGATATGGTTGAAGTAAGATTTCTAGTCAGAGGTGTTGCTACATCAGACAAAGCTCTTCTTAAATGCTTACACATTATTTTGCACTAAATAAAATCCTTGCTTTAATTTAAAAGGCTGTCGTCTTACAAGTGTTTGGGACATTAAGAAAATAAGTTTCACTGTCATTGTTTGAAAGTAGTGTAAAGAACAAACAATCAGCATAAGCGGCAGGATGTAAAGTGGACAGTGAAAATTAATTTACATCTGAATGGGTACAGAAAATGTCTGCAGCTTCAGGGTCATTGGCACATATAACTACCTCTCAGCTTGTTATTTCGCCCTGCCATTTTATTAGAACAAATCACAGTTGAAAGTTTAGAGTCTGGCTTTTAGAGACAAAGTGAATCCTGAGGGTCTTGCTCTGTTATCACTATTTATGCTGAGAAAGTCAGGGAATTCAAAGGGCCTGTGAAGTGCCTCCATATGTGCTCACTGCTTCCCTGCTGCCTGGACTGCAAGTCTGACCCCAGGAGTGCCATCAGGACATCCTTTCAAGAGCATTTTGGAACTGCTGGGCAGGATGGCTCAAGCAGATCAGCTCAGTTAATAAGCTATGGCCTGTCTGCAATTTCTGCTGGTGGGCTGGAAGCCAAAGGAATAATCTTCTGTTCCCAGATTCCCTGATTCTGAGATTCAGTGAAAAGTTAGGTATCGATAGATGAACTGCTTCGTGTTGAGCGAGATGAACCCACTCACAGGCATCAATTACTCCCTTGTGATGTCAGCAGGTGTTTGTGAGCAAGCTCCATGTAAACAGTGAAATATTGCACTTCTGCACCTTGATTACTTCAGGAAACTTATTTTATTAAAGGAAATCTTCAATTTTCCTGAAAATAAAATCAAGGTTGAAAATATTTCTGACTCGATCCTCAAAGAAAAAAAGGGAGTATTCCATTTCTATCCAAGTAACTAATTTTTTATTGGTGTTCATGGACACAAAGAAAGCCAAAAAAAACCAAAGACCCTTAATATTTATTGTAGGCCTCTACTATTATCATCCATATTACCTGGACCAAATCAGCAGTACTACTTGTACTAACCATGAACTAGACTCTGATAAGCCAAGATGAATCTGAGCACTGAGCCCTGCCACTGAGCAAATCAATATCACAGTGCTTCTAAAACACTTACTGAAGTGGTCAATAAATTGAAGAATAAGCCCATTTGAATATGGAAAGAAACATATGAAAAGGGACACCAGAAACTTGTTCCATCTGCATTTCAAAATATATTTTTAGCATTAAAACAGCAAAAGCAGCTATGACAAGAGCGAAGTGAGTTATTGAGAACTATTGTTTTCTTCAAAGCATTTTTATCCTTTTCTGCCGAAATGAAAGCAGTTTTGGATTGTAAAATTTCTGAAAGCCAGAATACTAATGGAATTAAAGTGTTTTTTTCTGGATTCTGAACTGCAAGCTACAAGAACAATGCAGCTTTCTGAGAAAATCAGGTCTTTAGTCATCAAATGCATGTGGTGGTGGTAGACTGTGAGTGTGGTTATCATGAAGGAACCATCCATCCTTGAGAAACATCAAGGCTGCTATAACAACCAGCACTATTAACAGTTCTGGGTATCAATGCACTCAGTAATGCAACACCACTTCCATGAGTGAGTGAGTGCTTGTAAAGAGAGACTTGCTGAGACAGAACAGAGCTCCAGTAACTTTTGGGAGCTGCCAAGTAACATCATCTAGACATGGCAGAGCAGTATCTGGGAGGACAAACAGGACATTCTGTTATTCCCTTTGCTTTTTCAGAAGAGAGGCATGAACTACTTTGGTGATGCTGAGAGGTCTTTTATCATCAAGGTAATAGCTGTCACTTTGAAAGTCTGTATAAACAGGAAGCCCATCCATGTAGTCAGTGTTTGGAATAAGATTCAAAAAGTCTGGTTGTCTCTGTTTCTATCAGAACAGAGATAAGTTTTCTGAGCAGGTCAAGATGTCATCCCTTCCACTGGGCATTTCTAAAGTTCTTGCCACTTCTGAATGGCAGCCTGAAAGATGATCTCATTGGGAAAAATGATCCTGTTCCAGGTATTCCCTATTTGAAAAGCTGATCTTTTTTAGCCATATGGCTTAAGTAACATGAATGTTGTAATGTATTATAATTTTCTCTTCTGTAGAATGGCAGGCATTAAAAAATATAAAAAAGAATAAATGCAATCCCCCATCCCAAACCAAACCCATGAAAACCCTGCACAAACCAATACAAAACAAAATAAATGCACATAAACGTAAAATCAGGAATTCATCAGGGATCCATATTTTCAGTAAAATATAGTTTCAAAAATAGATTAAACAAATGGAGTAATACTCGCACATATATTTTGTCATTTCTCAGCAAAATTCTTTACAATTTGGCATAATGTAAATTAAATGGGCAATTTACTTTATAATTCCTCCTCTGATTCCATCATAAGTTCTTAAGAAACAAATGAGAGACGATTCAGCAGATATTGTTTTATGCTGAAAGTAGCCAGGAGAGCAATTCATCGGTCAAATATTTTTTGCAGTCTCAATAGTTGTAGGCTATAATCAAATTTGTCAGAATATTTTTATCCCAAAAGAGACAGGTTGCATAACTAGCATCCACATCAAAAAAATGCATTCTAAAATGTCACTGATTTTAAAGCTATTTTGAGATATTTGCTCAGTGTGATGGAAGACTGAAAGAAATCATTCCCACTGGAAAGAAAAAACATTTCACTCACTGAACCCTGAAGTCAGGAGCTCCTCATTGTGACATCACAAAAATCAAGAAACCATTAACCTAAGAAGTGTATGTTATGGTTTAAGAACTTTTCCATTATATGGAGAAATGAAAAAAAACTATGCTGTAGTGGCTTGTGAGAAAATGCAAGAAAGCTTCATGTGAGTTTGATTGTTCATAAGAAATACAGGCTAGTGCGAATTGCTCAGACTACCTTCTATGCCAGCAGATTAATTTTTGTTTAATTACTAAAGAAGAGAATTTCATCAAAAGCATTGCTTTTTTTCAGAACAGAATAGTTTGCCTTCCATGAGTATGCTTAAAGAAATTTACATTTGCCAACACCTACAGAATATTGAAAATCACATTGTGTCCAGAGGGCTGCTAAGTCTCTAAGGACTTACAGCAGAAAAATGAGAAACAAACAAATAAATAGCAACAATGTTGAACAAAGAAATATGGATTTGATACCTATGACTTTCTTCAGACTTAAAGGTTAAACATGACTAAATGACTACTATTAAACACTGCTAGAATTTGTCTGCATCACAAATGAATATATAAGAAGATAACAGCACTCCTTTCTTAATAAGTGGCAAAAGGAGCAGCTGTAACATTTTCATATAAATATGATTTTCCCTCTGGAGTACAGGCTATGTTTGAGTTTCAAAATTAGCAACACAAAGTTAAATTTAGATGACTTGCTAACAAGAAATTCTGAAGAAATCAACAATTACCCCAGAGCTAAAATCAGCTCATTTTTATTTAATAAAAACAAAGTTGTCATTACTTAGACACTGAGGAACAATTTCAGGTTCAACATTAGGTTGACCCTATGGTAAAACTAAGATGGCTGAGGCCAGCACTTTCAGTTGTGAGACTGCTCTTTTGACAACAGAAATAACAGAATTATTCCTATGTTATATAATGGAACCCCACTGTTTCTACTTATCCTTAATTAACTGAACTTCCTAAAACTTTTTTCTCCCATTTGACTGAAAGGGAATGCTTATAAAAGTATGGTGGTCATTGACATGAATGAACATGGACTAAGAGTGAAGGGTGATTTGTAACCCGACATTTCATTTTCCATTTTTGTTTAAGTTGCAACTGAAATCTGTAATGCTCTTGAGGGCAATTTGGAGCTAGAAACTTACGGTGTATGAATGTAAAAACCAGTCACTGATGTGAAAGAATTAAATATTTGCTATTTTGCTCAGCTTAAATTTGCATCCTTTGTGTTTCTCACCAGTCCTAGTTCCCTTTGCCTTGTGGAAAGGAGGAACATTTGGAGCAAGCATTGATGCTCTCACACCTCCTACCTTCTGCCATCGAGAGTTAATGTATGAAAGGCAGGCAAAACCTGTTACACCAAAGCTCCCTGCAAAACTCCCTGGACTCCTTAAAGAAAACAACTGTTCAGTTACTGTTTGTCCTGCAGTTAGACTGGAAAAAAGAGAAATATTACTTTGTGTCATGTCTCTGTAGAAGATTGGTTATTTCTCCTTTCTGCCTGTCACAAAAGCCTTATGGCTTGAGTTAGGGTTAGAAACTATATTTCAGATTGCTGGACAACTACAGCTATGAAAAATTTGAGGAAAAGATGCCTGCTTTGAGATGCTGCAAGGAAGACACCATTATAATTTAAAAGGCTGTTTGTTTTCAATAAACCATACTGTTAAAATTTTTTCTCACAAGAAGCTTTTTTTCATTACAATAAAGTTAACAGCAGCATTCTTCCATTTCAATTTTCAAAAGAAATCAAATGACTCACCTTTTGACTTTGGAGTTTCCACAGTTGCTGTAAAATAAAAGAAAATATTCACAGAAACAAGTTGCACAAACGAATAAAGGAATTAAAATTGATCCTAATACCTCTTTCCTTTGTCAATATGCTACTTATCTGTGCAGAGCAGGAGTTCATTTTTTATATAGACAAAAACTGACACACATATGTGTTGCTTGTTTAGATAGTCTCATGGCAGATGACTAATTAACCTGCAGACTAAAAGCAGTGGAAAACAAGGCCAATAGATAAGTTATATATGAGGCTTCAATAGCTCTGCTATTTTCAAGTATGAAGATGAGACAAGGAGTAAAATAGGCTCCAGAACGGGCATATATTAAACATAGGTGGAAGGTATGCAATAGAAATGTTTTTTAAACAATTTCAGTGATTTGCAAAAGCTAGGAATTTTTCACTTTTTTTTTTTTTTTNGTTTTGAGTTTATTGAAACTTCTAGGATTGATACAGAGGAGGATCCAGTTTCAAAAGTCTTCTTTTATATAAGTTTTCTCAGTTAAATTTCTTTACTATTCTCCACAATTGTGTTAACTAAATGCAAATTAATTGAACTACCACATTTCTCTTCTTTTTCATTATTCACACCTTCATTCTGAAGCACTGTGACAAGTTTTTATGTTATAGAAAAGGACAGATTCATTTTTCTACAAATTGACTTTCTACTGTAGGCATTTCTTGCTCCGAATTTGTATCTGAGAAAATAGAGTCATCTGATGAATGAGTCATCAAACTTGGCTGTAAAAGGAGAAAATCTTTATACTCTCCCAAATTTGGATAAACTGGAGAAGTGGATTACACTCGGGAACAAGAAAACATTGCTGCAACAATAAAATGCATGGGTGCTTGGCATAAAAAAAATTAAACAGCCTACTTTTTTCCTACCCTCCACATTCTGAGTCTTGTATTTTGTGTTTGTTTCTCCATCCATTTACTGTAAGTTTCTTTGAAAAAAGAAACCTTTTAAAAGATTGAATAAAGAATTCTTGCCCTCTTGTTCTTCTCAACATTTAATTAGATCTCAGTTCCAAAAGACCGAATGGTTGCTCCATAACCATTCAATTGCTTAAGTAATTTTAATTAAACCAGCAAAATTATATTCATGGCTTTATTTTTTTCTATCCCTCTATGTAATCCTGTCTCAACTGAAAATCAAACCAGATAAATGAGACTCTAAAACTTACAGTCTTTTACAGGACTTACCATGTACTTTTGCTTCTTTCTTTGTTGTTTTGCCTGTAAAAGCAAATTTTAAAAAGTATCAAATATTAACTTCTGACAAAAATTAATTAAAAATATTAGGATAATTTAAAAGTAAGATAAAAAGGAGAGAATATTCACCCGATTCCATTATTTTTTCTTTTTTATGTGGTTCTGAAAAAGAAAAGAAAAAAAGTGTACATTTCTCTTCTTGTAATGCTTTGTTTGATTGCCTTGGACAATGCTTTTTCATGTTACTACTGGCCGTTGGATGTGACACATTCCTATGGACTCTCAGTTCAGTGAGTCCTTCCCTGCTTTCCAGTATGTCAAAATAAAGCCTTTATGTTTGTAATGAATCTCTTCAGTGGTTTTCACATTGGATAAACAGGGTCAGATTAGCTGTTAACAAGGGACAGCAAAGGATTCATCTTTTATAATAAGCTGCTAAAAGGAAACCATAAATATGGTGTAAGTAAAAACATCTGCAGTTTTGCTTCAGGCTGATTTAAATGGAGTGTAAGACTATATTATAGCCTGCAACCCAACTATATGTGCTTGAGGACAGCTGCTTTCTAATGGTAGTTTCTGTAATATCTCTTTCCATGCTGCAAGAATGTGCTTTAACGCCCCCTCACAGAAGGAGCAGGGCAGCCTGCCACAGATAGAGACTGAACAACATCTACCAGCCAGTGCTGACATTCACAGTAGCAGAAAAAATAGTTAAGCTTTTTCTGTCTGCAGATGCTTTTAAACACCGTATGGAAAGGCTGTGCTCTGCAAGTCTGGATCCACAAAGGAACATTTCCTAAATTCAAGGGTATCTGAGCTGACTGATCACAATATAGATCACAGAATCATCAATCATAGAATCTCCTGAGATGGAAGGGATATTATTGAGTTCTAACTCAGGATATTCTATGATTCACAAGGATCATTGGGTCCTGCTCCTGGCTCTCCACAGAATAATTGCAAGAGTCACACCGTGTGCCTGAGAGCATTGTCCATGTGCTTCTTGAGCTGTCAGGCTTGGTGCTGTGACCACTTCCCTGGGGAGCCGGTTCCAGTGTCCAACCATCCTCTGGGGGAAGAACATTTTCCCGATTTCCAACCTAAACCTCCCTCACCTCAGCTTCAGGCCATTCCCTCACATCCTGTCACTGGTCAGCACAAAGAAGAGATCAGTGTCTGCTGCTCTGTTTCCCCTCATGAGGAAGTTACAGACCACAATGAGGTCTATCCCCAGTCTCCTCTTCTCCAGGCTGCACAAACCAAGTCATTTCATCCACTCCTCACATGACTTCTCCACTAGACACTTCAGTATCTTCACAGTCCTCTGGATGGTCCATAATAAATTTATATCCTTATACTGTGGTGCTCAAAACCGCACACAGGACTCAAGGTCAATACTTTCAAATACAAGCTCATCGCTTACCAATATCTGATGACTGTATTTTCTCCAGGCTTAGGTTATACAAATAGGTTATACAAATACCTATACAAATAGGTTATATTTGTATTAAAGCTGTGGTATAGAGTTGAGCATTGTTTAAGCAGTTTTCACTCTAGAATAAAGATATAAAGATCCATGTTCAAAGTGATTCTGAATGTTGTACCCTCACTAAAAGCAACTTCATTCACAGATGTGACGTATCACTTAATTGAATAAGAAAAAGGAAACAATAACTGCCAACATAAATAATATGTTTATATTGTAACATTAATATGAATAATATTTCCATTAAATATTAATTTGTAGTCAATGTTAATACTGACTGCACACTGGACAAATACAAGACACATAATTCCTGCAGAGCTATGAAAATAATTAATATTTGAAAGGACAGATTGATCTTAAATATGAAAAACCCCACAATAGTTAAGTTTTAAACAAAATATGTCACTACTCCATATTCCCACCTCAAAAAAGCTTATATTGAACAACACATTTCCATTCTATCTGAAATAAAATACTCTTTTTTGTCTGAGCTTTTAAATCTCTCTGAAGAGTCATCTTATATATATTTCAAAGAAAAATGTAGTTCCCAAAATAAAGTTTTGAGCCAAGTTCCTAAAACAAAAAGTTATTTTTTCCCCCAAACAGTTTATGGAATTACATTGCAACTTCAAAAACAATATCTTTGAGCCAAAATGTACATTTCAAAGCATCAAGATTAATTGACTGAAATAATGAATCTAGTCTTAATATAGTTATATAAAGAACATTTTAGTGTATTGTTTACATAACAAATGTTAAAAATATTATAGGCTCTTTAAAGACACATTTTATATGAGAAATAAAATTTTAGTGGAAATGATGATAGAGCAGGTTTGTGTCATCATAACAAAAGAGTCATGGCTGTGATTTTCCCTGCAATATAAAAAAATGATGGAAATAGAGAGCAAGTTGGCACTTATTGCTTGAATAAATGTACTTTCTTGATGGCATTCTACCCTGGGTCACAATTCTAGTACAGGTCAAGGAGGAAAAATATAGCTGAAACTGAGAGGACAAAAATTTGGAATTCGGTGGTTTGGCCACCTCAAGACTCTTAATCACAACAACATCTGCAGCTTTGGTTTTGTGTAGCCTGAGTGCTCTTCACTTGAAAGTGGAGACACTTTCTTGCAGATATTTTAGGATTTGTTCTGGAAATTATAATTTCCTCTACTATTGTAGGGGTTTCTATATGACTATTGCTCAGGACAGCTTCATGGAAATGAAAGGAAATGCAATTCTGTCTTTAGTGGTTCTGAGGCAATTAGTTTTCTCTCTCATTCTAAGATCTCTCAGCTCTCAGGATATCAGGAAACAGAATGATCCTAGCAACACTCAAGCAAGTGTTTTGGCAAAGTATAAAATCATTTATTTAGCTTTATTTCACAATTTTTTCCCTAAAGTGCAAACTTTAGGAAAGGCCTATAGAGCTTCTTTCATAATGATTTTATTTCAAGAAGCATATGAAATAAAATCCTTTTCCATGAGAAAATTTATAAAAATGAATAACATAGAATTTGACGTCAAGCATTTCTGTGAAATCTGACATGATATGAGATTTCAGGTGATTCATGTCTTGATATTTGAATAGAATGAACTGAAAAATTTCATTGCACAAACCATAAACTGCAGGAAATTTCAGACCTAGATCTTTCCTGTTTGCTAAAATTTATCATTGCTTGATATCAATGTCTTATTCTTTACTTTTTTTGTACTTTTAAGTAGTTAGTATGACACATGAAAGGATATTGCCAGCTGTAAACACATTAGACGTTTGCCATGGCATTTGTCAATATTTTTATATTTAACCATTTTTGCATGTATATGAGACTGTAGAGCATATTTTTATTCAGGTAAGTTTTGCTGGTAATATAGTATTTTTCTACCATGCATGGAATTGAGATTTGATTTAGTTTTACATTTTACCATCTTCATTTGCTCTGATGCTTTAAACAAATGGCTTATTTTTTTTAATGAAAACTGGCAAAGTTATATATAAAATGTGCATAAAACCATGCAAAAGTGTTTTTTGCTTCATTACTAGTGACATACTCCTAGGCAATCCAGAGTAGGTGGGAGAGAGAAGAGAACCTGAACCTGCTTCTGTAGCTCTTCCCTAAGCCACATTATTCCCTAAAGCAAAAACAATGCTGAAAGCATCTAGGCTGGCAAATTTTCTGAGGTGTATTTTAATCTTTAGTACAGTCAAAAGGTGTGACCCTCTGCTATCTGACAGGAAATAACAGTTGATTTCCTATCATAATTTATATAGGTGTGTGCACACATGTATGAGTGTGTGTGTGCACCTGTTATTTCCTAATCCAGATAAAGAATTCATGTCCAAGAATGGTCCAGAAAAATAAAAAATTGTATTGGGAATGACACAGATTGGAAAAGTTTAAATCAATGGCATTTCAAGCGGATATGGTGTTGTGTGGGATGCACCACATGTTAATTAACCAACACCATTTTGTTTGCACTCAGTGGCTGAATAAAAAGGGTGTTTTCTGTAGTGTTGTTTATCTTTTACCACAAATATTTCAGTGAATCCTACTGTTGTCATATTCTATGCAGTGTCTTAGATACTTACATCCTTAGCAGAAAGTTAGCTTGGTCTTAAAGTTTTGTAATCTTGGTTTTATAGATTATACATAAAATTCCTCAGAACTTCATATCATGTTGGTTAATTAAAACCAAATGAGACAGAGTGGTAAAGCTCTCCAAGATATCCTGCCATTAAAAATATTGCGAGCATAAGCATTTAGATAAAGAGGAGATCCCTTTAGTCCCTTCTGCTGAAGGGAAATGTTGCAATATGACTTCAGTCACATTTTTAGACCTGAGATAATCCACATGAGAAAGTCTTGCATCAAACTAGATTTTTCCTGTTCTGCTCCCAAGCTTTATGTGTTCTGCTATATTTCACTGTTTTTCTTACTTTCTTGATCATTGCAGAAAACCTCATCACTGTTTTATGCTTTGATTTATAAAGATTATGAACTGTACAAATACATTTCTTTCTGGAATAAGAACACACCAAAGAAACCTCTTACATGGTGAAATAATGCCACACATATACTCACTCCCCTATATATGGTCATCTTTTGAGGATGGCAACAAAGAGTTTACCTGATGGATTTTTGTGAAGAGAAGGAAAACAGGTGACAGTTCTCTGTATCAGTATCTTTGTATAAAATCTGCTACCTTGTTGGGAAAAATCTGAGAAAAATTTTGTGCAAAGAAAAGAAAAAAAAGCCTGGATGAAATGCAACTGAGTTCAGTTCCATCTCTTTGGTTTGAGGCTTTTCTTCACAGGCAGAAAGCAATGGCATCAAAACTGTCCATCATAAATTGTAGATGTAATATAAGCATGTATGTTATAGAAAAGTCTAATCCACACCACTGCTTCCCTGCAAATCAAGAGGTATTTTCATAATTATCACAATGAACTGGATGAGGCAGAGCCATTCTTTCCCATTCTCACAAAGTGAAGATTTGAAGACTTCCAAAACATTAATGCCTGGAAAGATAATTATATATTTAGTGTATGTGATAGTCTGGATTCAAAAAGCTTAAGCATGCCCTTGAATGCTTTGCCAGGTGACCTGCCTGGTGGATGTGGGAAAAGCTGTGGATGTTGTGTACCTGGACTTCAGCAAGGCCTTTGACACTGTCTCCCACAGCATACTCCTGGAAAGGCTGGCAGCCCACGGCTTGGGCAGGAGCACTCTTTGCTGGGTTAGGAGTTGGCTGGATGGCTGCGCCCAGAGAGTGCTGGTGAACGGTGCTGCTGGGGCCAGTCACCAGTGGTGTTCCCCAGGGATCTGTGCTGGGACCAGTTTTGTTCAATATCTTCATTGATGACATGGATAAGGTGACTGAGTCTTTCATTAGTAAATTTGCAGACAACACTAAGCTGGGAGCATGTGTCCATCTGTTGGAAGGTAGAAAGGCTCTGCAGACAGACTTGGAACAGTTGGATGGATGGGCAGAGCCCAATAGGATGAAGTTTAATAAATCCAAGTGCCGAGTGCTGCATTTTAGCCACAATAACCCCTGCAGCATTATAGGCTGGGGACAGTGTGGCTGGACAGTGCCTAGGCAGAAAGGGACCTGGGGGTACTTGGTTGACAGCCGGCTGAACGTGAGCCAGCAGTGTGCCCTGGTGACCAAGAAGGCCAATGGCATCCTGGCCTGTATCAGGAATAGTGTGGCCAGCAGGAGCAGGGAGGTCATTCTCCCCCTGTACTCGGCATTGGTGAGGCCACACCTTGAGTGCTGTGTCCAGTTCTGGTCCCTTCATTTGGGAAGGACATTGAGACGCTTGTGGGCGTCGAGAGGGCAATGAGGCTGGTGAGGGGCTTGGAATACAAACCCTACGAGGAACAACTGATGGAGTTGGGGGTGTTTAGCCTGGAGAAAAGGAGACTCAGAGGTGACCTGATCACTCTCTACAGCTCCCTGAAAGGTGGTTGTAGCCAGGTGGGGGTTGGTCTCTTTCTCCAGGCAGCAACTGACAGAATGAGAGGACACAGCCTTGAGCTGCGCCAAGGGAAATATAGGTTGGATATTAGGAAAAAGTTTTTTTATGAAAAGAATGATGAATATTGGAATGGTCTGCCCGGGGATGTGGTGGAGTCACCATCTCTGGATGTGTTTAAAAAAGACTGGATGTGGCACTCAGTGTCCCAGTCTAGTTGAGGTGTTAGGGCATGGGTTGGACTTGATGATCTTGAAGGTATCTTCCAACCTAGTGATTTTGTGATTCTGTGAACTCAAGATGGAGTTAAAGATATGTTAAATCCTTGTTGAAATTGGGCCAAATTATAGCCAAAAGTGTACTTAAATCATTAAACAAGTTCAGGGCTATGAAAGTTTGCCAGCCTCAGAACACAGTACCTTAAAATGCCTTTTCTGTAAAGAGTGGATACTTCTATAAACCTTTTAGCTCTGATTTTTTAATTGCACATAATTTGACCCTCTTTTATTGATATTATTGTTACTTTCATGTATGAATAAAAATAATTTTTGTAGTTAACTTGCTCCCCCTGCCTTGCTCTTAAAGTAGTGCTGTCTTTGTGTTAGCAATACAAAAGTACTTTGATGCATAGCAAACATAAGGTGAAAAAGAAAGAAACAAGACTGCATTTACTGTACAAGTGTCTTCACACATACTGTGATCTGAAAGGAAATTATTGGAAATTACTTTAAAGGAAAGTATTGGAAATTATTTTAACTCTATATTATCCTGAAACAGAGAATACTCTAAGGAAAGTATAAATGCAAAATAATGTGCCAGCCTATGAGACTGGGAAGTCCAACATCCTAGCAAAAGTAGAAAAAATATCATGGATTTTAGGCCGTTTACTAAAAAACATTTTAAAAAATTGGTGAATTAAGACTGGATTTCAGATTAGAAAGCTTAGTGTAAAATAAGCTATTTCATGCTCTATTTAAATAAATCCTATATGTAAAGAATTCATGATTGCAAAGTAAAATCTTCTAACATCAGAACATTCTTCCCCTTACAGGGCATCATCTATTGTGACATAAGTAAAGAATTCATTTTTCCTTTCCCATTCAGAGTCAGATAATGGCTCAGCTTACAAAATCCTGTGGACAATTTAAGACACCATGTTCTGTAATATTTTCTCAAACTTCAACTGGAATGAAAATGTCAGTGGGTTGAAATGATTTGTGGAATACATCTCCATCCACATAATAGATTCCTGCAGATATTAAGTGGCTTGGTGATGGACTACTGCACCAGCAACAAGGTTTTAGCTGCTGAGGGTACAGTGCATTCCTGGCAGACCAGGAGCAGAGTCAGCTCTGAGGCTTCAATAAAGTCTAGTGGAAGCACCCTGGGACAAACAGTTGAGGACCAAGACTCAGTTTCTCCTGTCCTTTGGTATATTGCAGATAATCTCCATCTACTGCACAAAAACAGGCAAGCCTGGAACCACCCCATTGAAACCAGAAAGGAAATTACTAAGTCAGGGAAGATATGATATTTAGCTTCCTGAAAAGCTAAGGTGGGATAGAGGAAGAATTATGCTAAAATGGACTGAAAAGAAAGCTTTGGTGATTCAGAAGGACTACAGAATGATCCTGAATCTAAATCCAAAGACCCTGAGCAGCAGTATTAATACAGGTAGGGCTTCATTATTTTGTTTACTGCAGCATAAACACCTGCTGAGTGAAGATTTATTTTGTACAGAAATAAACTGCAAAGCTTGTCCTTCTGCATTCAATAAGTTACCTCTAACATTTGTCGCCAAAGAGATAGACCATAAACCCAGAATATAAACCTTGAGAATGGCTGTGCTTATGTTCTGAAAAAGTCTGAGAGGGTTAACTTCAGGAAACAGAAAATTGAACTGTCTACTCCAGCTACCAGAATAATTTTCTTGGCAACATCAATACAACAGAAATACGTGCAGAGATGCTTTCAAGAGGTGCAGTGGCTGCTTTTAAAGAGAAATTTCAGGGCACAGAGAGGCACTCAGACATAAGATCCTGAAGAGAATGCAGGATGGAAAACTTTACTATGTCCCTATAGAGTGAGAGAGACAGGTGCCTTTTCCTTTCTCCAAAAGTACTTACAGGGAGTGTGTAACATAATTGACCCTTATTTTCAAAGTCTCTCCCCTCGGACTGACTACACACATCTACACAAGATGAGAATGCATAGTTTGATGGATGATGCAGAGGGTGGGGTGCTGTGATGAAAATACTTCCCTTGTGTGTGACTGGAGACCTGAATCTGAGAAACCTGACAAACAATCCATGATAAGTTTGCCTGTTCCACTGTGTTGCTAAATTATTCAATAGAATTTATGAATTTTATTAATCTTCTGTAACATATGGTTTTAGCTTTATACTTGTGTCCTACAGGTGATAATTCAAAGATAATCAATAATCCAGCTCCTTGATAAACCTTTTCTACATTTCAAACATACCTACTGTGCCATAAAATTCTGGGTTTTTTCCTGTTTATGTAGATTAAAACTAATAAGGTTATACCTTATGGCAATAGCTTTCCTGCTGCCATTTTAGTTACAATCATTTATCTTGAACCAAGAGTTAAAACAACTTCCCTGCTAAGTAAATAGTTCCCATTACCAGTAAAACCAGTAGTTCTTCCTGCTTTAGACAGAGTGATCTGAACCTACACAACCCATCCTCTAAAGAAGTCTTTCAGTATAGCCTGCATTCTAATATTCTGTACTTACCCCGTGGACTCATTTCCTACATAATTTTATACAAAATGTCCTCTTTCTGCTTCTTAAAAACAGTGAAAAGATTGGTGGCATAATAAAATAATAGTAATTCTGGTACAACTGGCAGTCAGTTTGGGAGACTGGATGCAGCTGACATCTGAGCACTTAAAATTAGCTATTGTCTGTCATATTTATTTCATTCTTTCTGGATACAGACTAAATTTTATTGATTTTCAAGGGGGAAATTGTGCTTAAAAAGAGTTTTTGTTAGAACCCAAAGCGAGTGATGAATAAGTTTTTTTTTTTTTCTTGCATGTGTGTGGAGAGGAAGATGGGGAAAATTAGGCATTAAAACCCAGTAATTAGGCAGTTAAGTGACAGTACAAAATCTGTTAAACATACTGTAAAATTAATTAAAAACTTCAAGACCATTCCAGGGAAATTCTAAGCAGCAATTAGGATTTAATTTTTGTAGTGTTGAAAAGAGTTAGAACTGGTTTTCAAATCAAGCAAATATTCAGGGGAAAGTGCTGTCAGTGTTGCTTAGGGAAGGTGCAGGAGCCTTGCCTATGAAGTGAGGCCAAATCCTGAGAGGGACTCTGAGATGAGCTGCTCCCATTCCTCTCCCTGGCTACAGGAGCATGTGAGGTTAGCAGCACTGAGGCTCCTCACTGCCTGCCAGGGAATACAGTCAGCCTCCTGCTAATTTAGCTGGAAATACTCTCTGCGAGGTTTGAGTCTGTGCTCCCTCCCCTGTCCTGCACCTCCATGCACTGGCTTTTCCCGCAGTGACAAAACTGACCCAGCAAACTTACTAAAGTAAGGTGGGACGACTCTGCCCCACCAACAGCTGGAACATTCACCCGGCAGAATTAGCTACAGCTGTGGGGCATGATCAGGATTGAGGTGTGAGGCTCCAAAGGGATGGGAGTAAGAGGGAGATTTCCCTCCTAGCCCCCTCTCCTGACAGAAGATGTCAGGATGAGGTAGCTACTCACCACCTCCACCTCTGGGTCTGAGAAACTCTTCAGAGAGAGCCGGCTGGGCCCAGCACACAAGGGGTGCCTGAGGAAATCCTGTGAAAGAAACTGTGCCACTCCTCAGGACAAAAGGACAGACCGATATTTTCTAAGGGTAGGGCACTCTCAGACTTGTTCTGCTGGCACAGGTGGGGACACAATGCACTGTGCAGAAAAAAAAAAAAAAAAGAGGGAATGCCTACAGGATTTAGAATAGGAACAACATAAAACAGGGTAACTGAGGAAGATGTGTAACAAAACATCTTCAACTCTGATTTCTCCCCTTAGAACAGCATCTCTTGCATATATCTACAATACTGTTCTGCTTTACAGCCAAATACTGGGATCTCAAACCCAGTTTCTGATAACTGCCAGAGAGGTGATTTTTTCCAGTTAGAGAAATCTGGAAATGTTTGAAAATATCCACTTTCAAAATTAAGTGACAGAAATTTATTGAGGCTGGTTTCCTAGAGTTGTCAGCTTGCAGATCCAGAAGTTCTCATAGACTTCCAAACTCCATATTCACTTTCTTTGCTTTCTCTGTATACATATAGGGAGATTAAAATAGTATATGTTGAATTAGGCAGGGATTTCTCAACCAGTGACATTAAGATCAGGAACATATGTGATGTAGATGCACTATGAGATGACCAGCTGTGCTCTCAGTCTGTTCAGTCTGTTAAGAGGAGTAAACCTTGAGCTTTAGGCATTCTTGGGTACAGGTTGTGATGTAATAAGATATGTGGAAGAAAATGAAATATGAAATTGGATAATGTATTTAATTTACTGTGCTAATAGGCAGCAGTCCACTTATGATGTTGCCAAACAAGCATATTTAATATTTAGCTATGGTGAGTTATTCTGGTGGTAAATTAATTTTCAGAGAACTGGAGGGGAAGCTAAAATGCAGAACTCAAAACCTACTGCTCTTTATAATTTTTAAGGCAAACTAGATATTTAGAAATGTGTCAGAACAGACAAACTTATTTTATTTTTCCATAAGAAGCCATGCCAGTTTTCCCCCTTTCTTTTTCTTAAGCAGATTACTGTCATCAACATTCTTGCCAACAAGCAGACTCATTGGAATATTTTTCAAACATGAACACAAATATTGGATGCAAGCAGGTGGAATGAATTAATTATAAGCATATGGTTCTAACATAACGATTTCTACAGAGTACTGTTGAGACTTCTAAAGGTCTAGCTGTACAACACACTGTGGCAACAAAGCTGCTTTAAGAAATTATCAGTGACATGAATGTAAATGTTTGTGGAGCCAGACTCACTGACAGGCTGAATGCCCTGCCACACACACATTCCTAGCACAGCTTTCAGCTGTAAGCCATGGCAATGGTGTGGTTTACACTGTTCCCCCTGTTGTGTTAGCAGAGGTGAACATGTGTCAAACAAACACAGCAGGCAGGGATGGGGAGCACTGGTGGGGAAATGGTGCTTCCCAGACCAGTGTCACACAGTGCATTGTACAGCCACACAATATGTGCTGCAATAGCCCACATCCTCTGTGATTCCAGGCTTTGAGTCCTGTGGTAGAGACAACTGCAGGTGTTCCTGGCTTGCACTGACCCTTGACCAATTTCCACTCACCCCTACTGATGCAAGTTATTATTCCCTTTTTCAGTGGAGGCGTGCTCTGAGATAGACTACTGAAACAGCCTGAATTAGAGAAAGATAGCCAGAAAACAATCTTAAAAAAAAAAAAAAAATCTCAGATCCATACAGGGGGATCATCAGCTGGAGGCAAGAAGCAGCAGAGGAAGGGTGGGATGGCCACTGCTGGGATGCCTGCACCAGGCACAGCTCAATAGCACAGTCTGGTGCAGCACAAGCTATCCTGCTTTAGACTGGAATAATATTATGGTTTTACATTCTCCACATTTTCATATTGGAATTCCTGAGGAGTTTTTTGATAGTTAATATCAAATGTAGTCAAACTACAGATACAATGACTATTCAGGTGGTTATTCATTATATTGGGATTTATTTAATTAAGCAGAAATGAGATGTGCCATTTTTGAAGATGGCTGAGGAGCAGATGAGATCATAAATAAAAAAAAATTAGATTTTTACAATCCAATCTAAATTCAGATAGGAATTTATGCCATTTGTTTAAAAAAGTTTGCTTGACTTTTCATTGCATATTTATGATTATCCAAGAGCTCCATTTTCACAGCCTACTGTGAAATCAGCACTTTGAAATACCAGATCCCCTTCTCAAAGGGCTTTAATACAGCTTCACATGGAAACTAGTTTCTGTAAATGTTGCTTTTAAAATCAGACTTTACATTCAGATTAATTTTTTTTATCTTAAGCCCTGCAGAATGGCCCAATATGCCACCTCATAGCTGCCATGGAAGGACAAGAAGCAAATATAATGTTAGAAATCAACGCTAAATACTTTTTGTCTTAGCAAATATTCCACATAGGAATTATCACAATGATTTAGAGCAAAACAGGAAAAAAAACACCCTAAGTAACAAAAACCACTGGCTTATGTGCAATCCAGCAGATGGTGCTATGATGCAATAAACTGGTTCAAGAGTACAAGAAATACACTGCATGCAAACATTTTTCTCCTTTACCTGGTGCTGCTGCTTTTTTGATGGCTGGGTTGGCTGCAGGAGCTTTTGCTGGCTCTTAAAAAAGTGAAAAAAAAATAAACCATTTATTACAGAGCATTATCTTTTAAAATCCCCACAGAAACCTGAGGAAAGGCTTCCAGTGAGGAAGCCTGTTTTTAACTGAAGAGCTAAACAAAGAGATTATCCAAAGGGAGAAGGGCTGAGTTGTCTTCAATAAACTCAAAGGCAACAACAGAACAACCAGCTGAAGGGCTAGTAAGCTCTGGTTGTTAGGCATTGAATCCCCTCTTTCAGTTTTTTCTGCTCACTAGTTCAATATCTATTGGCAAAACAGAGGAAAGAAGGCATGTAGGGGTTTCAGCATGGCCTTGCCCCTCAGGCAACAGCTGTGTGCTGGGAGCCTCTGCATCTGATCTTGCAGCTGGGAGAGCAGAAGGTCCTGAACCAGCCTCTGGCAGCTGTTGAGGATTCACTCTTGTGAATTCAGTAGTGGTACTTCAGGGGATCCCACAGCTATTCACAGTGGCATCCTTTCCCCTAGCCTGAAACTGGCCCTGGTTAGAAGAGGTGAAATTGGGCTGCTTTTGCAAAGCACATCCAGTGAGTTAGCTATACCAGAAATCTCCCTCCATCCTGAAGAATGGAAGAGCATTAGGAGAACCTCATTATGTTTGATCCTGCAACTGAAGGAGCAATTGCTGTATTCTAGCAGAGAAACATGCCCTCTCTGGCCATTGAACTGCTCTTGGTCTTTTCATGAAGCATTTGCATTATACTGTCTTTGTTTGTAGAGAGTGTCCTTGAGGAATGAAGGTCCTAATGATGAATGGTGTGTGCATCCTCAAGTGGATTTGGGGAAACTCAGCCCCATGTAGAAGAACCTAAGTATATTTATTCACTGTTTATCAGTATTTAGTTAATTGCTTTAATTCTCAGGAACTACCAAAACAAAATGTACTTAAACCACAATAGTTTAACAAATATTCATAAGCTAAACTCCACCAACAGTCATAAAAGAATTTTTGTATCAGCTAGAAGGTTCTTTAAATTAAAATTCACGTTTTCATATCTTGAGAGGAAATAACTAATCATTTTAATCACAAGCTGAATTACAGAATGCCAAAAAATGTTAGTTAATCCTGCGCATCTGTCACTGTATTATTACAATGAAAAAGAACATGGCTAAATCAGGAATGTAATTTTGAGTCCTTTCCCTCCAGTCTTTTGAGAACTTCATAAAAGATGCATCAGATTGTCTTGTGAAACAGAATGAAAACAAAATATAGTTTGCGTGTGCAATGTGGATTGCTTTATTTCCATCCATTTAAAAGCCCACAGCTGATAATTATATCCTAACTTAGTTATTATAACAGCATTGTAATTATTTGGGGTGCTCACCCCTCCTTCAGGGAAACTTGCAGAAGACCTTGAAGAAGAATTTACTTAGTATCAGTTTTCTGAGTGCCTGCTTTTGCAGAAGAGATCCAGCACACATGCTCTACAGGTGTCAAATGGACTTAACACAAAATAGCGTGACTCTTTCTTTTATCTCCTTCTGAGCTCTCAGCTAGAGTATGCTTGACATTGAATTTTTTAAACTTTTTTTCATAACATCTGTGAAAACAAACTTAGGATTCTTTTTGTCATACAAGGATTTTGATTTTGATTTTAAATATTTATATCTGAGAAACTAAAATAATTTAGAGAAAAGATAAAATTAAGGATATGTTTGACTAAAAATTTCTGTAATTTATTTAATTTTTATATAACTTTTTAGTAGCACTGAAAAAAAGTGCCCAAAGTTTAAACTGGCTTTTGCAGTTTGTTATTCACAAATTATTTAAGTGCTAATGATTCTGCATCTTTACATTAACTACTTTCAGCTGCAAATTTCACTCATGTGATGGAGATGGGAAGTTTTGCTATGACAGCTGCTGTGGAATTCTCCCATGAAAGGAATCACAGAACGGTTTGGGTTGGAATGGACCTTCAAGATTATCTCGTTCCAAACCCCCTGCCAGGCAGGGACACCTTCCATGAGACTGGATTGCTTAAAGAACTTTTCCAGGGAGGGGACATCCACAGTTCTCTGTGTTCCTCACCACTGTCACAATGAAGAATTTCTCCCTAATATCCAATCTAAACCTCCTCTCAGTTTAAAGCCATTACCTCTCATCCTGTCATTACATACCCTTGTGAGAAGTCCCTCTCCAGCTCTACTGTGGGCTTCTTTTAGGGAATCAAAGGCTGCTCTGAGGATTTATGGGTCCAAATTAATAGGACATGTATCTCAATGCTTTAAGACCTGCTTGAAAACAGGTTCTTATTTCACTAAGAGGACGTTACTTGTAGAGTAAGTCTATGAAATGTTTTGTTAGATATTTCTGCAAAATTTGCATAAGAACCCAAAATATAAGCTTTTTTTTTTTCTTTGCCAAAAGACAACTTTCAATAAATTGCTGCAAAACTGAGAATGGCAGGAGGTTGTTTTGCCATAGAAGTCACAAAAGTCCATCCATGGAAATGAGTTAATGCACTCCTTAATTGTGAATTTGAATCAGATTTCGAAGCCCCATATTTTTCCTAATTTTTCTTATATACTGTACTTTCTGAACAGAATGCTGAGCAGATGAAGTCTTACCAAAGATACTGTCTTACTGTCCTTAATGTATTGAAGAATTGACGCTTGCAAATTTGCAGAAAAGGAAGACGTAGCTTTTCCCTTTTAAATGATACCAAGTTCTCAGAGCATTTTTGGCTATTTTTTCAGAAGAGCACAATTCCCATCTCTCTTCAGCCACAGAAGTTTCTCTGTTGGAACCAGAGCTACCTAGACAGGCAGGGCCCTTGTTTTGCCTTTGTGAAGATAAATTTGGTGTTCCTCAGCATGTTCAACTCTGAGCCTTCCCAGCTATTTATGAAAATTGCTGCCACTGAGATCACATTCAGCTGAGACCTCAATTTGACATTTCCTCCCCTATGAAACCTTTGTTTTTGAAGACAGTGATAGGAAAGAGGGGAAGGCAAAACTGTCAGTCACAAAGAGAAGTGTGCAGTTAGAAGTAGGATAAGAATGGATTAAGAAAGTAGGAGGCAGCTGAAGTCTAAACATGTCATTTTTCAATTATAAACAGTGTAGTTACTTTCTTTGTATTTCCAACAACTCAATAACTATTATTTTTGGATTAATGAAATGAAGTTTTGAAACTGCATGGCATATAAAAGAGATAGTAGTTTCTTACTTTTGAGTTCTTTGGACACAGCAGCTTCTTTTTTATCTGTAAGAAAAAAAAAAAACCCAAACACATATGCATAAAAACATAGTATGGATAAAGGCAGACAGAAAACTGCAGTGTGTGCTTTAGAGGTAAAACAGCTCATTTGCTATAAAATGCACAGCAATGATACAGTGATTAATTCCACTTCTGTTTGTTCTGTGGTACAGTGGCACTAATTTAACCCTAAGGGTAAATATGGGAAAGCCTGTGTGACCCTGAACACCCTTGTTTAATTTTGGCATGGTAATCTGTGGAGTTTGACACATGACTGAGTTACCATGGCTTTCATGCAGCAGCTGAGCTATGGTTGCTCACCATGTGCAGGTGGTCAGGCTGCAGGAACACAAGGGCAGCTGTGCTAGCAGCCTATGAGCAGAGATGTAATGAAAGGCACTCTCTTCCTGTAGTTATTGACAATCGCACAACAGAGGTCTAATTTAGATGATTTTCTTCTTAACACCTTTTGAACTTGGAGGAACTCAGCCCTACATATGGTCCATGTAAGAGCAGGCAAAATTCATCCCTGGTTTACTTGAACAAAATTGAAATTATTTAGCTGAATCAAAATGCAGCATGGTCAGACAATCTACCAGAAAGACTTAACTAGGCCATTCAGTCTCACTTAAGGAAGGATTTTTGTGCAACTTTTTTGCAGGACTTTTTTTCTGATGGCCAAAAGATTTGGAATCTTTACTGAGGTGATATAAGTGTGCAGAAATACTCAGAGATTCTTGATGCTATTCTTCCTCAGGGCTTTTAACTGGGTAAAAAATCACCCATTTTTAGAAACATTCCTGGTGCTTCACATACCTTTTTCACTAGTCTCACCTGTGCAACCATAGGTTGGGATCCCTGTGGGGATCCTGCGAGACAGGAGCAAAGGCATGCAGAGAGCAGTGGTAGAAGGTACTCCCCTGGATGGTTCCGAGGAAATTAATATCCTCCCTAATAAGCTATAGTATTTCTGGAATATAGGCAGGATAATTCCTATGTCCACAACATATATGAATGATAAATGAACTGTGCTCTTAAACACTGATATGGGAAATACTTCAGGGCAGAAACTGTCAAATTAAATTGCTTGCAAATCCAAGACTATCCCATTACTGCTAATAATACAAAGTTGCTTCTTTTTCTGTTGCTTTCTAAATTGCTGTGGAGAAGTTGATATGAGATAAGGTAATGCAAATGACTGCCAAGTAGTCTAATAATCTTGAAAAATTTGGAAGAAAAATATATTTCTACTTGGGTGATATGTTGCTCTGAACTGAAATATTTCTGGGTTAATCCTCTGCTTCCACTAACTCTCTGTGAAAGCATGTTCTGCAGGCATTACTTCAAAGTATGATAATTACCACATTTAGATGAAATTAATCATGAAGCAGCTTCCAGCCATGGTATCTGGCTAAGGAGCCTATTGAAGCCTTCAAGAGGTGCCTATTAGTTGCCAGATATGGAAATCTTGAGAGGTATATATTGCAATGATATGAATCATTTATCACAATAATCTTACATTGCTGGAGGTTATAAAAAAATAAATAAATTGACAGCATCATTTACAATAAAAGACTGGATCTAAATAAAGCCTTCAAGTTCTTTATTTCCTTTTTTCATATAAGTTGCCATTTATTAGGGCAACATACTTTCATATATTTTAAACCCATAATTTATTTTGAAAGAATCAATGTGTTTTCCCATCATCTGAAATATATAATATACAGTAAATATAGTAAATGGCTGGAAAATGTTTCCAGTAAGAAAATCTTATAATCTGGGGGGTTTGTGTATTGTTTGTTTTTAAAGTGCAGAAAAAATACCAATAATTGATTCCAACGGCACATATTAATATGAAAATATAAATAGTGTTAGGACATTCTTTTCAAGCCAAGGTGTCTCACATTTCATTTCTAAAGCTGTATTTGTCCAGCTAGGCAGGAGTGATTTACAAAAAAATTGTCCAGAGGAGGTTGTGTAGGACCTTGAACTATGGAAGTACCTTTGAAGATATATAGCATTTACATCTACACACTTCAATGAAATAAATCACCTAGTTGTAAAGAAATGAACAACTGTAAATCTTACAGAGGGAAGGAAAGGTGATCAGGACTTCTGAAGTCCCTAAATATGGTTATCTGCTGTAAGGCACAATTAATACATAACTTATCAACTCAATGGAAAACAACACCAAAAATGAATTGGCCAATGAGTTATACTGGTACAATTTGAGACAGTGAGAAATTTGTCTCATTCATTTTTACTTTGCACAGGTCTAGGGTTTAACTTTTAAGCTATTGGAGTGTGGTTGGGAACACAGCTTACATAACATCAGGTTTTAATATTCATTATGTATTTTTCTTAAAACAACAGCTATATATTCTCTTGCTTCTTGGTGGGTATTTTTTTCATGTTAGTTAAGAAGAGGAATTTCCAAAAATACCAATTTCTCTAGAAAATTTTGAAGACACATTTGATATTTAGGTCTTCTTAAAGGGCTCCTGTGAACCACCCAAATAATATGCAATTCAAAGATTTGGGTACCTCTGACAACCCTATCCATTTCCTTTTCTTGAAAAAACCTGCAACGGGCTTGAAAAAGCTAAGCTGATGAAATAATTGATCATCTGTGGAACACTGTGAAGCACCCTTTTTTTTTTGCAGTTGTTCTCCAGAGGTATTTGAAGACAATTGTATTCTGGCCTATATTCTCAAAAAGTAAGCATGCTTGTACAAGCTCTCCTCAGGTGAATGAAGAGGTTTTTCTTTTATTGACTCATGTGAAACACTAAAGTACAGTAATACTTTAAAAATTATTTTATTAAAAACCAGCAAATATTTAAACAAATATGATCTTTGTTCTTATCTCTACAGGCTAAAATGATCAGTTTTGAATTCAAGCTAGGAACAAGCATTTGGCAGCCAGCACAGAAGTATCTCAGTAGAACAGCAAAGCCGTATTTTATTTTTTTGCCTCTTTTTAGCACATAGCTCGATCTTTTCCTCAGGCCTCAATCAGCATTCGTTTGAAGTAAACTACCAGTACACAGTAACTACAAATGACATCTAAACTACACATGGGGTAAGAAAAAAAAATCCCTCTAAGCTTATATAGGGCCTTTCATGGCAGTGAGTCCCTAGGAGGTTGGTAATAAGCTATTAGACAAGGATGCCCCAGTGCTCTGGTACAGAGTTTGGTTGTTTGAGTTTAAACAAACTTCTAAAATGGAATATTTCAAACACTGCTATGGAGTGAATTCCAGATCTGGGGTTCACAAAACTTTTACACTTTTTTAACAATGGATTTATAATACAGTGTACTTTGTACATTTCAGAACAGCAGATCTGCTCCATGCAACCTATAATTTTGATAACTAAAAGGAAGTTCTGGAAAATAAATGGATCTCCAATTGTACTCTCTTGAAAGGCTTCTCTGTGTCTTTTTTCCGAGAAATCTCTCACTCAAACATACCTAGAGGTATTAAAAAACCTTAAAGTATTATTCAGATAAATGAGTATTTCAGAGACAATATATTGATAGCTCAGATAATGATGCATCATGTTAAAATAGCAGCTAAAACCCTTCTAATTAGAAAAGTTCTTGTATATGTTGTATCTAAAACAACCTTTCTATTTGGAAGCTTACGAAAGAACATTTTGGCAGTATCAAATTTGCAAACAGAAACTAATTTCAACATCAGTGGGCAACCACAATGTCCAAGTTGAATGGTAGCTAATATCCTAATCAAACATAACCCAGTAGATTTAGCCCAATATATTCTTCTGCTGCTGATCTGGACTAAGTACTAGGACCCTGGGGAATTACCAGATGCCTCTGGAAGATATGATTCACTGAATCAAAAACTAAAGAAAAAATTAAAATATTAAGCAGTTACTGAAGGAGGAATTCTCACCTGAAACCTCACCTAACACTTTCAACTTCTTCTGTTTTCTACCTGATGATCATGTACTAGAACGGACTTAATCAAACCCCACTGACTTAATGGTCTACACATACCCACAGAAAATAGGTTGTGGGATGAAAATGTCTCACAAAATGTGACCATAGTTCTCCAAGCAGAATCTTCCTAATGCGACTCACACAACTCTTGTCTCATTTCTTGGTTCTGTTGTTTATTTTGACATAGGCATTTAATTAATTTTGTGATTAAAAGTCGGAGAATAAAAAGAGAAGGTGGCAAAAAAATGAACAGAGACTTCAAGAATCAGAAAGAATTGTGTTGAAAATAAAAATAATATTTTGAAGTCAAAACAGTGTTGGTTTTTCAGAAATAAAACCCAAACCTCCTGGCTGTTGTTACCAACCAAAACACAGTCAATCGCGTGCATGCTTTGGGAGCTTGGTTCTGGCTTTGCAAGTACAATGCAACAGCAGAGTTTTCATGACATTGCATCTTGCAAGTATGACAGCTAAGGTTCCCTTTGCTGCCCTGAGCAAGGGTTCACATGAGTGGAAATAAAAATAATAGCAGTTGGCATCTGGTGGCTCAGAACTTCCATCATGTGAATGGAAAACATAATTAAAGTAGCCTAGAGACCAGTCTCACTACTGTCTGCTCCTAAGCTAGCAGATGTACCAGAATTTGGAAACAATTTATTAAGTGGCACAATTTGTAGCTAATGTGATTTACGGTGGTAAAAGAGGAACACACCCCAGATAGCTGAGCATTTTTCAAAATTGCTGTTGAGAATATAGTAATTAAACAAGACTTGTTGAACCTTCTATTAAAATATACTGTAGTTTAACATCTTTTTTTCATTTACTTGGAGTTCTTAAAACTATTTTCTACAATATAGTATTGATTTCAACTAATATTCCAACAATTCTGAGAAATGTTCATTCCTGAAGTGTCTTTAAGAATTTCTTACTAAGTTGCTTTTTAACTTATATTATTTTTTATAATTTTTCACTAATTACATGGCATTACTGAAGTAATTTTTATCTTACCACATCTAAAAGCTTTTCAGAGTTTCTTTTAATTTTGATTTCAGTCACTTCTGAAACAGCAGATGCCCACATAAAGGGGTATTATATCAGAGTATCTACCCTTTCTGGTGTAATGTCTCCATTTTACAATATAGATTTTAAAAATTCCCTACAACATGGAAATAAAGAAATAATATTTCTTCTACTTAGTAGACATAAAATCTATGAAGGCTCTATCAAAAACTGCTCATACTGTTTTATGATTTAATTTTTAACATGCCCAAACCCCTAAAATTTGACAGCATAAAAGAGCTATTTAGAA